>CAUYLG010053472.1:0-52670 GCA_963573385.1 Cacajao melanocephalus | reverse complement strand
ACACACACACACACACACACACACACACACACACACACACACACACACCTGTCTCATCGCAGTGTGTCTGACCAGGCTCTCTCTTCTCTCCGGCTTGCTCTCCCAGCCTCTCTGTGGCCAGAGAGCTGGACGGGGGTCATTTGAAGACCAGTGCAGGCGGGGGCGGGAGCCAGCGCTGACGTCAGGCTAAGCTGGGCCAGGGGCTCTGAGGTCACGGCCCAGCCGGGCAGCTCCACCCGCTTCCCGCTATTACTCCCACCCTCCTCAGCCCGGCGGGCCTCCCTTCCCAGGCCCCCATGTCTCCCCGCTCCCCTCCTCTAGTCCTCTCTGCCATCACTCCCCTCCTCTCCCAGCCTCTCTCCTCTATTTCTTCTCTCTTCCTCCCCGTCTTGTCCCTTGTCTCCCCTGATTTTTCTCTTCCACCTTGCTTGCATTTGGGGGTTCCCCTCATCCCCTTCATCCCCTTCATCCCCTATCCCTGTATTTCCCTCCATCCCTTTCTTTCTCCACAACCACTATTTCTCCTCATCTCTTTCTTGGTAACTTCATCTCTCTCCCCATTACCACTTTTCTCCAAGTTTCTTTCTCTCCATCACTTTCTTTCCCTCCACTTCTCTTTCCTCCTGTCACCCTCGTTTCTTTCTCTTCTTCCTTTAAAGCTCTCCCCACCTCCCCCTTCTCACCTTCCCCAGTCACCCCCGCCCTGCCTCTCCCCACAGCCGCTCCTCCTGTCCCCAGGATCCATCTCTGGGCTGGGCCCCCAGGGACATGTCTCAGCAACTGGTAGACGGAATGAAGCACACACACGTGTGTGCTGTGGGTGTGCCTGTGTGTGCGCTGGCCTGAGCCACGGCTGCCTGGAACCAGAGCTGTGAGTGAACGTCTGTCTGTCTGTTCAGTGCCTGACGTGGGTCTGCGTGTTTGCACCAGGGTCTGTGGCGGAGGGCTGGGGCGCCTGGATTTGTATCCCTGGGGACTCAGGGATGAACTCAGAGAGTTGTCGGTCAGCTGCCCTCGGGGAGCCAGCCAGGGTCTGTCAGTGCTCTCACCCATCAGGGAAACTGAGTCAGAGTAAGGGTGGAAAAGAGATGCGGGACCTGGGGTGCCTGGGCCTCAGCCCCTTGGACCAGAAGATCTGTGATAAATGTCTGTTTCCGTGCCCTTCTTTCCATGAATCTTTAAAAAGCTCTCTGTATCTAATTCTGTTCTTCTCTCTGCCCCTGTTACTGTGAACTGTGGATGTGTAACTTTCTGCCTTGGTAGCTACCTCATTCCATTTCTTCCTGCCTGTGACTCCGACGATCTTTGGTGTCTGGCTGGGGCCAGCTCCCGGACAGGCTGGAAGACATGGAGCAGCAGGGAGAAATTCCTCCGTCCTTCTCTCTCCTTGTCTCTGTCTCCCCCTGAGTCTCTGTCATTTTGTTTCTGTGTCCCCATCTGTTTCTCGGTTGTCTGAGTCTCTGCCTCTGTGTATTCCTGTCTGTTTCTCCTCCTCATCCTCCCTCACAACTACTCTCTCTCTGTTTTGACCTAGGAGTATGTCTGTCCCTTTGCATTTCTGACATGTCCCTGAGTTTCTTCTGTGGGTCTCGCTCTGAGTGCCCCTCCCTGACTCTCCTCACTGTGTCCATGTGTGTGTCTCTTCCTTTGCCTCTCCTTCTCCTTCTGTCTTCCTCTCTATCTCTGTCTCTGTGTTCTTCTCTCAGTCTCTCTGCATCCCCATCTCTTTCTTTTCTTCTTTTTTTAAGACAGAGCCTTGCTCTGTCACCCAGGCTGGAGTGCAGTGGCGAGATCTTGGCTCACCATAACCTTTGCCTCCAAGGTTCAAGTGATGCTCCTGCCTCCGCCTCCCAAGTAGCTGTAACTACAGGCATGCACCACCACACCCAGCTAATTGTTTGTATTTTTAGTAGAGATGGGATTTCACCATGTTGGCCAGGCTGGTCTTGAACTTCAGACCTCAAGTGATCTGCCTGCTTTGGCCTCCCAAAATGCTGGGATTACAGGCGTGAGCCACCGTGCCTATCTCTTTGTGAGGTTCTCTCTCTCTCTCTGTCTCTCTCTCTCATTCACTGTTTCTCTCTGTTTCTCTGTTTCTACATCTGTGCCTCTCCCTGCTGCTCCATCTCTTCCAGCCTGTCCTGGAGCTCTCCCCTGCCAGATACCAAGTCTTCACACCCTGGGTTTTCCCAAAGAGGCAGCCGCGGGCCAACCCTCTTGCCTGGGCCTGGCTGTCAGGGAGAAGGGACATTCCCAGTGAGCCCAAACATCCCGCCCACCAACCAGGGCAGGCGGGCTGTGTCTGACGCTGTTGCTGGGAGCCAGGCCACCTGGTGTCTGGCTGTGTCAGGATGATGGAACCTCAGATGATCTGAGACCAGCCCAGAGCAGACGGGGAGGGTGAGTCCTCTGCCCAGTGGGAGGGGGCAGTACAGGCTCCTCCCAGAAGCCAGGCATTTGGCTGCCCAGCCCCCACCCCGCCCTGCCCGGGTGGAGCAGCTGTATAAAACCAGATGTTTCTAAAACCAGAGTGTGGATGAGGAAGGAGAGCCAGGCCTTTAATCCCCAAAGGTTCCCTCCTCCAAGACCCAGGAGCCCAGGTTCCCAGCCCTCCTCCCGCAGACCCAGACATCCAGGTTCCCAGTCCCCTCCAACTCAGACACAGGTGGCCAGGCTCCAGCCCCTCCACCCTCAGACCCAGGAGCCCAAGTCCCCAGCCCCTCCTTCCTCAAACCCAGGGGTCCAGGCCCCCAGCCCCTCCTCCCTGAGACTCAGGAGTTCAGACCACCAGCCCCTCCTCCCTCAGATCCAGGAGCCCAGGCTCAGAGCCCCTCCTCCCTCAGACCCCAAAGTCTCAACTCCCAGCTTTCTTCTCCCTTGGACCTACATGTCCAGCCCCCAGGATTTCTTGCAAGAAGAGATGACCAAGGCTGGAAGCAGCCCAGACAAGTGCCGAAGGACAGGGAGCAGTGAAGCTGGGCACTCTCAGCGAAGGCTGGGCTGCTGGAGGGACAGGTAGGGTCCCCGCACCCCTCACTAACAGCCATCTCTCCCGTGGTGGCTGCGCTGCAGTCCCTGCCCTGGGTCCACAGTGGCCCCCCCAACGTTTCAGCCATCGTCAGGAAACCTCAGGGTACAGTTTACAGAACACCTGGACAGAAGGAGCGTAGGGTGGGAGAGGTAAGGCAAAAATGAAGAAAAGGCAGAGGCAAGAACATTCATTCATTTTGGGGTCATCTCGTGAGCCCTGGTGGATGGGGCTGGGCTGGGCGATGCCGGGCACACAGAGATGACTCAGCCCTGGGCCCTGCCCTTGGGGAGATGCCAATGTGGTGAAGACAGCTGTATAAACAGAGGGCCACGAAACAGTGCGAGGATGCACCAGCCCAGCCCAAGAGTCAGGGAGGGCTTCCTGGAGGAGGTGATGCTGGTTGATGAGGAGTTAGCCATGGTCAGGGTAAGGATGGAAGGTGAGGCAAAAAAGGGGTCTCCAAGGCAGGAAATGGTGTGGCCAGTCAAAAAAGTAAGAGTGGATTGATGCTGTGAAGCACACAGGTTGAAACAAGGAGGTGGGGGGTTGCAAGGTGCCTAATTAAAAAAAAAAAAAACTTTTTTTGACCAGGCACAGTGGCTCATGCCTCTAATCCCGGTACTTTGGGAGGCCGAGGCAGGCAGATCACTTAAGGTCAGGAGTTTAAGACCAGCCTGGCCAACATGGAGAAACCCTGTCTCTACTAAAAATGCAAAAATTAGCCAGGTGTGGTGACATGCACCTGTAATCCCAGCTACTCGGGAAGCTGAGGCAGGAGAATCGCTTGAACCCTGGAGGCGGAGTTTGCAGTGAGCCAAGATCACTCCAGTGCACTCCAGCCTCCCGTTTCAAAAAAAAAAATTTTTTTTAACTAAGTAACAATTATACATATTAATGGTGTACAACATGACATTTGCTCTACATATATATACGTTGTGAAATGGCTAAATCAAGCTATTTAAAGCATGCAACATGTCGAGTTTGGAATGCAGGAATCAGAGCCTGGTGGCACTGGGGAGCCATGGAAGGCCTGTGAGCAAGGGAGGGACAGGATCAGCTCTGGGTCTCCGGACGGAACTGGATGGAGAGACGGGGCTGTGGGCCAGAATGAGTCGCTGGGTAGTGGGGTTGCATCAGAGATCCCTGGGGCTTTTCCAGGCTGGAGAGGAAGTGTGAGTGAGGTTGGGCAGAGATGCAGGACCCCAGGAGCCAGGAGCTAGAAGACTGGCAGATGGACACAGACATGGTGGGCTAACTCGCCAAGCCCCTGACCTCAGCTAGTGCTGGCGACAGTTGCTCCTCCGTGTGCCCCATCACAGGCAGGTACTTCCCGAGGAACCAGTGTGGGCAGGGGGTCTCTGGGCAGCCACCTGAAGAGGTCCTTGTTTTATTAAATGCTTGACTCCAGGTAGATGGTTTCTTTGCTAGGTGTCCTCGGTTGGGAAGGGAAATGCATTGGGGCGGATCTAGATACCGAGAGACAGAGGAGAAAGGAAGGGAGGGAGAGGGAGGAAAGACGGAAGCTTTTTTTTTTTTAGTGAAACCTGCGCTAGCCCTGGATTCCGGACCCCCTTTACTCTCCTCTGCTTTTTCCTTTTCTTTTTCCCCATAGCATTGATCCCCTTCCTACATAATGCATAACTTGCGTAGGTATGTTTAGTATCTTTATTTTTTGAGACAGAGTCTCGACAGGCTGAAAGGCAGTGCTGTGATCTCGGCCCACTGCAACCTCCACTTCCCAGGTTCACACAATTCTCCTGCCTCAGCCTCTCAAGTAGCTCAGACTACAGGCAGGTGCTACCACGGCCAGCTAATTTTTGAATTTTTTTTAGGAGAAACGGGGTTTCACCATGTTTGCCAGGATGGTCTCAGTCTCTTGACCTCACGATCTGCCCCCCTCGGCCTCCCAAAGTGCTGGGATTACAGGCGTGAGCCACAGCTTGCAGCCACCTTTTTGTATAATGTGTGTCTTCCTGGTTGGAATGCAAGCTCTACACAGGCGCTGTCTTTATCTGGCTTGTTCATGGCTCGTTCCTATGGACCTTTTTCTAGCTCCTGGTAGGTGCTCAACAAATATGTGTTGAACAAATGTGTGGGGTCAGGAGAGGAAGTCAGATTGGTAGATGGAAAGGGGAAAGAAAAAGGAGAGCAGCCAGGGATAATGGCTCACGCCTGTAAGCCCAGCAATTTGGGAGGCCAGTGTGGGTGGATCATGAGGTCAGGAGTTCGAGACTAGCCTAGCCAACATGGTGAAACCCCATCTGTACTAAATATACAAAAATTAGCTCAGTGTGGTGAGGCACACCTGTAGTCGCAGCTACCCACGAGGCTGATGCAGGAGAATCACTTGAACCCCAGAGGTGGAGTGTGCAGTGAGCTGAGATTGTGCCACTCCACTCCAGCCTAAGCAACAAAATGACTCTGTCTGGTGGAGGGGGGGTGGGGAACAGAGAGGAAGGAATGAGGGAAGGAGAGATAAGGGAAGAAGGAGGAGGACGGAGAGAGGGAGAGGCGGAGGGAGGGAAACAGAAGGAGGGGGAGGAAGGTCAGAAGAGGAGGAGAATGGAGGAAGGAGAGAGAGAGGGAAGGGATAGGGAAGAGGAGGAGGAGAGAAGTTGGGGAGAGAGAGTCCAGCAGCGGGGACCCCCACCCCACCCCTACATAATAATTCTATGGACGCCACTCAGAGTGGCCAGTCCTGGGAGGATGAGACGAGGAGCTCCCGGGAGGTGGGACCTTAGACCAAAAAGACTCCAGGATCATCGAAGACCCGAAGTCTGGAAAGAGGCTGCCTCTGGACTTCCAGGAACTCAGAGCCCTGGGTGGGCGAAAGTTAGACTGGACCTTTCCTCCCCCACACGCATATTTCTGGGAAACACCTAGGCTCTCACGATTCTGCTGAAATCCTGAGAGGGAGGGAGGGAGCGCGGCCAGCAAGGATGACTGTACATCCACCTCTGCCTCCAGCCAGCGCCTCTGGGAGAAACTGCAGGACTTCTAGAGCTGGGAGGAGGGAGAGGAAGAACTGGAGGGGAGAGCCCTGCCTGTATCCTGTCAAAGACACTTTCTACCCCAGCATCCACCATCTCTCCTGCCCCTTTCCCTGGAGAGAAACAGAGACTGCAATAGCCAGACAGAGGGAGAGGGAGGGAGGGGCTTCCTTTTGCAAAAGCTGTCTATCCTCTCCAGGGAAGCAGCAGAGGAGCAGATTCATTTTCCAGATAGGGAAACTGAGGCACAAGAAGAGTGGTTTCCTAGGACAAGCGATACAGCACACAGGCAGCACGGCCAGGTAACTGAAATCAGGCATTAGGCATTAACGCACTAGACTATGCCCTGCCAGTCACCAAGGGAGAAGGAAGGAGCTGGGAGCTTAGACTAAGATGTGAGAGCCTTGATTCCGGGGTCTGAGGGAGGAGAGGCTGGACCTGGACTCCTGGGTCTGAGGGAGGAGGGGCTGGGGCTTAGACTCTGGGGTCTGAGGGAGGAGGGACTGGACCTGGACTCCTGGGTCTCAGGAAAGAGGGGCTAGTCCTGAACTCCTGGGTCTCAGGGAGGAGGAGCTGGACCTGGACTCCTGGGTCTCAGGAAAGAGGGGTTGGTCCTGGACTCCTGGGTCTGAGGGAGGAAGGGCTGGACCTGGACTCCAGGGTCTGAGGGAGGAGGGGCTGTGGCCTAGACTCTGGGGTCTGAGGGAGGAGGGGCTGGACCTGGACTCCTGGGTCTGAGGGAGGAGGGGCTGGGGCCTAGACTCTGGGGTCTGAGGGAGGAGGGGCTGGACCTGGACTCCTGGGTCTGAGGGAGGAGGGGCTGGACCTGAACTCCTGGGTCTCAGGAAAGAGGGGCTGGTCCTGGACTCCTGGATCTCAGGGAGGTTGGGGCTGGGGGCCTAGCATGCTGTGGGCTCAAGATGAAGCCTGGGCCCCTGGATTCTCAGCTCCATCCATTGCATTCCAAGCACTGACAGAAAACTTTCCCAAACCCAGCTTCCTTTCACACTTACGGCTTAGCTCCGCGGCTTAACCCCGCCCTCCGCAAATTCCCATTGTCCAACTTGCCTCTTGCATTGGCCTCCATCAGTCAGAAGAGTCTCTGTAGGATAAACATGGCAATCAGATTCAGAAAACAGATCTAAATGTGGGGATCCAGGGCCTGGGGTTGGTGGCCTGGACTTCTGGGGCCGCCAGAGAGGAGGGGATTTGAAAAAAAATCCCGGGCCAGGCACAGTGGCTCACGCCCGTAATCCCGGCACTTGGGGAGGCCGAGGCAGGCGGATCATGTGTGGTCAGGAGTTGGAGGCCAGCCTGGACAACATGATGAAATCCCGTCTCTACCAAAAACACAAAAATTAGCTGGGCGTGGTAGGGGGCAGGTGCCTGTAATCCTAGCTACTAGGGAAGCTGAGGCAGGAGAATTGCTTAAACCTGAGAGGTGAAGGTTGCAGTGAGCCAAGATTATGCCAATGCACTGCAGCCTGGGTGACAGAGTGAAACTGTGTCTCAAAAAAAATAAGTAGGGCCAAGCACGGTGGCTCACGCCTGTAATCGCAGCACTTTGGAAGGCCGAGGTGGGCAGATCGCCTGAGATCAGAAGTTCGAGACCAGCCTGACCAACATACAGAAACCCCGTCTCTACTAAAACTACAAAATTAGCCAGGTGTGGTGGTGCATGCCTGTAATCCCAGCTACTCCCGAGGCTGGGGCAGGAGAATGGCTTGAACTCAGGAGGCAGAGATTGTAGTGAACCAAGATCATGCCGCAAAACTTCATCTCTGAAGAAAAAAAAAAAAAGAAAGAAAGGAAACAAAAACATAAAGAAAATAAAACCCAGTTTTTCCACTCACAACACGTCTGACACCAAAGATGCAAGGCTTCATTCCCACCAACCATCAACTCTCCACCTCTCTGGACAGCAACCGCGTGTGTAACGATTCACTTCAGTTCTGACACTAACTCCCTGGAGTTAGCACAGCCCCCACAGGTTGAGGGCTCAGCCCCACAGGAGTGCCCCCCACTTCACATGCCAGTCACAGGCACTGGGACCACAGGTACCCACATTTCTGCCTGGCTTGGCTACAAATCAGAGGTCCCACCCCCTCCTGACGTTCAATAATTTGCTATCACAGCTCACAGAACTCAGGGGAGCACTTTACTTCTGCGTACCAGTTTATTAGAAAGAGTATTATAAAGGTTACAGATGAAGGAGAATATGAGGTGAGGTCCAGAAGGGTTCCAAGTACAGGAGCTTCTGTCTCTGTGATGGCGCCATGTGGATGCCTTCACCAAGCTGGGACCTCTCCAAATCCCATTCTTTAGGGTTTTTGTGGATGTTCCTTTACATGGGCATTTTGTTTTGTTTTGTTTTTTGGGGTTTTTTTGAGATGGAGTTTTGCTCTTGTTGCCCAGGCTGGAGTGCAATGGCGTGATCTTCGGCTCACCACACCCTCGGCCTCCCAGGTTCAAGCAATTCTCCTGCCTCAGCCTCCCCAGTAGCTGGGATTACAGGTATGCGCCACCACGCCCAGCTAATTTTGTATTTTTAGTAGAGACGGGTTTCTCTATGTTGGTCATAGAGCTCCTGACCTCAGGTGATCCGCCAGCCTTGGCCTCCCAAAGTGCTGGGATTACAGGCATAAGCCACTGCACCTGGCCTACCTAGGCATTGTTAACAGAAAAACCAAACTATAAAGTACTTTATTTATTTATTTATTTGTGGAGTCAAGATTTCACTCTGGGTGCAGTGATGCCATCATGGCTCACTGCAGCCTTGACCTTCTGGGTTCAGGTGATCCTCCCACCTCAGTTTCTTCAGTAGCTGGGACTACAGGTGTGTGCCCCCACACGCAGCAAATTTTTTAACTTTTTGCAGAGACAGGGTCTCCCGAAGTTACCCAGGCTGGTCTCAAACTTCTGGGCTCAAGTGATCCTCCCGCCAAAGCTTCCCGAAGTGCTGGGATTTTTGGCGTGAGCCACCACACCTGGCCCCTGTAAAATATTTTAAAGAAGTTTATTCTGAGACAATTTGAGTGACTGTGGTGTGCCCAAGGTTGGTCAGATTAAGTTTGGTTTGATGCTGCAGCCATAAAAAAGGATGAGTTCATGTCCTTTGCAGGGCCATGGATGAAGCTGGAAGCCGTCGTTCTCAGCACACTAACACAGGAACAGAAAACCAAACACCGCATGTTCTCACTCATAAGTGGGAGTTGAACAATGAGAACACAGGGACACAGGGAGGGGAACATCGCACACCATGGCCTGTGGGGAGGCGGGGGATAAGGGGAGGGAGAGCATTAGGACAAATACCTAATGCATGCAGGGCTCAAAACCCAGATGACAGTGCAGCAAACCGCCATGGCACGTGTGTACCTATATAACAAACCTGCACGTTCTGCACATGCATCCCAGACCTTAAAGTAAAATTAAAAAAAAAAAAAAAAGTTTGGTGTGTTGCATTTTAGGGAGAAAGGAGTTACAGGTCAAGTCATAAATCAATACATGGAAGACATATATTGGTTTGGCCTGAAAAGGCAGGATATCTCCAAGAGGGGTGGGCTTACAGGTTATAGATGGATTCAGGGATTCTTTCATTTGCAGTTGGTTAAAGGAGTAAGGGTCTGCTCAAAACATGGAGTCTGCAAAAAAGAATGTTTTACGATAAGGATGCTGTATAGCAAGACTGATGGCCTGTAGATGTGACTTAATACCTGCCGGGTCTTGTATGTAATTTGGTATCTTATCACCACAAAGTCTGTTTTGTCCGTCTTACAACCTCTATTTTAACTATAACGCTGTCTGCTGTCGTTCCTAAACTCCAAGAGGGAAGGGGTATAACAAGGCGTGTACCACCTGCCTTCAAGTCACAGCCGGGAGCTCAGATTTTAAGGTTTCACTGGGACCCCTTTGGCCAAGAAAGGCTCCTGTTGAGTGGGGTGGGTGGTGGTGGTGAGGGAGCGAAGGGAGGGCCTTAGGATTTTATTTTTATTTTACAGCATGATTGATTAAATCATTGGCCACTGGTGATTAGTTAATCTCCAGCTCCTCTCCCCTCTTGGAATTTGGAGCATGAGGCTAAAAATTCCACTGGAATTACAGGGTTCATCTCTCTGGCAACCATCTGCCCAGATCTGCCTTATTAGTATAAACTCAGGTATGGCTGATAGGGGCTAATTATGAATAACAAAATATGCTCTTCTCACCTCCTTACTCAGGAAGTTACAAGAATTTTAGGAGCTCTGTGCCAGAAATCAGGGGCAGAAACAAATATATATTTCTATTTTTTAGACAAGGTCTCACTCTGTCGCCCAGGCTGGAATGCAGTGGGGTGCGGTCACTGCTCACTGCAGCCTCAACCTCCCAGTTTCAAGCAATCCTCCCACCTTAGCCTCCTGAGTTGCTGGAAATACAGGCTGTGCCACTAAGCCCAGCTAATTTTATTGGTTTTTTTGTAGAGACAGGAGCCACTCTATTGCCCAGGCTGGTCTCAAACTCCTAGCCTCAAGGGATTCTTCCATCTAGACCTCCCAAAGTGCTGGAATTACAGGTGTAAGCTACCTCACCAGGCCCAAATATTTATTTCTTTTTTATTTTTTTTACTGTGTCATCCAGGCTGGAATGCAGCGGCACAATCTTGGCTCACTGCAATCTCCACCTCCCGGGTTCAAGCGATTCTCCTGCCTCAGCCTCCCGAGTAGCCGGGATTACAGGATTGTGTCACCACGCCCAGCTAATTTTTGTATTTTTAGTAGAGACAGGGTTTCACCATGTTGGCCAGGCTGATCTCCGCCTGCCTCACCCTCCCAAAGTGCTGGGATTACAGGCGTGAGTCACTGCACCCGGCCCCAAATATATATTTCTTATTGTTCTAGTCCGTTCTGTGCGCTCTAACAATTACCCTAAGCTGGGTGGTTAATAAACAACAGAAATCTTATTTTTCACACTTCAGAGGCTGGCAAGTCCAGGACCTGGGCACTGACAGATTTGGTGGCTGGTGAGAGTGCATTTTCTGATTCATAAATGCAGTCTTCTTGCTGTGACCCCACATGGTGGTAAGGGCAGGGGTCTCTCTCTTGGACTTCTTATGCAAAAGCACCACTCCCATGCATGAGGGCTCATAACCTAATCACCCCCTAAACATGCCCACTTCTAATATCATCTCCTTGGGGATTAGGATTTCAACAATGAAGTTAAGGGGACCCAAATACTTACTGCATCTCAATTAGTTGCCTGTTCTTGGCATGGAGCCATTTCATTCCTCAGAGCCTCTCTTTTTTCATCTGTAAAATGGGACTATCTCAATTTGTCCTTCATAGGATAGCCCTTAAGATTAAGAGAGAGTCGGTCTGGCACCCTGGAATATGAGGTGAGTTTAGACATTCCTGAAAGAGCAGAGGCTGAAGGTCTCCAGGACTAACTCAGGTGACAACAGGGGGACCCTTCCCTGGACACCCCACCCCTTCACCCTCTCTGGATACCCCACCTCTCCTCTGAGGAGTAAGCCATGTTGGAGCTGGGAGGAGCCCACACTCTGCCATCAGACACCCCTAGATTGCAAGGCGGGCAGCCTTGCACAAGCCACCTCCTGGCTCTGAGCCTCCCCCTCCACCTCGACCACCTGCAGACAAGGAGAACCCACACCCCTGTTGACGCAGGTGGGTGGAACTCTGGCATCCACTTAATCCCTGGACCCCAGCTGCCTAGTCTCTCAAGCACGGGGTGAACAGACCTTCTTACTCAGGACGTAGCAGAGAGCTCTGAACAGCTTGGTGAGCAGCCAGTGTGCAGCACAGAGGGTGTGTCACCAAAGGGGCGCGCCTGTGGGCTCCAGATAGAGGAGTCAGAGCTGCAGGCGTCCGGCAGCCCCTTTCTGTGACCAAGACTGCAGACACCCGCAGTCCGGAGGCTCAAAACCACAATGTTGTCATTCCCCCCGAATGCTGTAAGATGAAGAGGAAATAACACTGCCGTGGTTTCCCGTCTATATATTACATGAGACGATTACATATGGGGATGTTCTAACCCCCAGAACCTGTGACTGCAACCTTATTTGAAAAGAGGAGTTTTGCAAATGTCATAAAATTAAGAATTTCAAGATGAGTATATGCTAGATTTAAAGTGAGCCCCAAACTCTTGTAAGAGTGAGGCAGAGGGAGATAGAAAACACAGAGAAGAAGGTGATGTGAAGATAGGGGCAGAGATTGGAACCCACGAGCCAGGTGTATTCATTTTCTGAGGCTTCTGTAATAACAAAGTACATCTGTCCCTCAGTACCCTTGGTTCCATATGTAGTGGCGTTGACGGGTGGGCCCCAAAAGATACATCTAAATCCTAACCTGCAGAGCCTATGAATGTGACCTTATTTGGATAAAGGGTTTTAACAGCTTCTGAAGATGTCATGCAGTTAAGGATTTTGAGATGAGATCTGGCTTTTCAAGCCTGATACCATCCTGCCCAACACCCTTCTGGTCCTTGTGATAATTTCCATTTTCCAGATATTGAGAGATGAGAGAGAGACGAAGGAAGCTGCCCCAAAGCACATGAGACACACCCTCCACCATCGGCTCTTGTCATTGTGTATTCAAGTGTTTGCAAAACTGGTCCATGGACCCCAAAGCATCCACATCACCTGTGTGCATCTGGTAAACACGGCGATGACTGGTCTCCACTGCCATTTATTCTAACTTTGTGAGCTCAGGGCTGTGGAAACGATTTAAACAAATGCCCCAGGTAATTCTTACATACAGTTTGAGAACCATCTGATTAGGGGGAAAAAATGCCTCCCAAAGTGAAATAATAAGACTGAATGCGGTGTCTCACTCCTGTAATCTCAGCACTTTGGGAGGCTGAGGTGGGAGTATTGCTTGAGTCCCAGGGGTTTTGAGACCAGCCTGGCAACACAGTGAGACATCGTCGCCAAAAAAAATTTAAAAATTAGCTGGATGTGGTGGTGTACGCTTACAGTTCCAGTTACCTGGGGGGCCTGAGGTAAGAGGATCACTTGAGCCCAGGAGATTGAGGCCGCAGTGAGCTATGATTGTACCACTGCACTCCAGCCTGGGCAACAGAGGGAGACCCTATCTCAAAAAGGAAAAGAAAGTGATGCAAAGACAGAGGTGGAGATTGGAGTGATGTATCACAGACCAAGAGTACTAGTTTTCTAGGACATCTGTAATAAAAAAAAAAGTACAGATCTCCCTCAGTATTCTCTGGGGATTGCTTCCAAGACCCTGTGGATACTAAAATGTACATTTGTTTGAGACATTTACATAAAATGGGGTAGTATTTGCACATAACCTATGAACATGCTCGCATAACTTTATACTTATTTATTTATGATTTTTTGAGACAGAGTTTCACTCTGTCGCCCAGGCTGGAGTAAAGCGGCAGGATTTCAGCTCTACCTCCTGGGTTCGAGTGATTCTCCTGCCTCAGCCTCGTGAGTACCTGGGATTACAGGCACCCGCCATCAAGCCTGGCTATTTTTTGTATGTTTAGTAGAGACGGAGTTTTGCCGTGTTGGCCAGGCTGGTTTCAAACTCCTGACCTCAAGTAATCTGTCTGCCTCAGCCTCCCAAAGTGCTCCCATATACTTTAAACCACCCCTAGCTTACTTAAGATACCTAATACAATGTACATGATACGCAGTTGTTACAGTGTATTTTTAAAATTTGTATTATTTTTTACTTTTTTCAAATATTTTCTAATTGTGATTGGTTGAATCCTTTCATGTGGAAACCACACATAAGAAGGGCTGACTGTGACACAAACTCAGGAGATTAAACAACAGACACTTACTGTCTCAAAGTTTCGGAAGCTAGAAGTCCAAGATCAGGGTGTTCCAGCAGGCTTCGTTTTCTCCGAGGGTTGTAAGGCAGAATGTCTTCTATGCCTTTCGCCTAGCTTCTGGTGATTTTTTCTTTCTTTCTTTGAGACAGGCTCTTTCTCTGCTGCCCAAGATGGAGTACAGTCAGCTCACTGTCCACTAGCCTCTGAGCCAGTGAGCTGACCCAGGCACAATCAGCTCATTGCAGCCTCTGCCTCTCAGGCTTTAGCCAGCCTCCCGTCTCAGCCTCCCAAGTAGCTGGGACTATAGCCACGGGTCACCATGCTCAGCTAATTAAAAACAAAAAAAAAATTGGGCTGGGAGCAGTGGCTCACACCTGTAATTCCAGCACTTTGGGAGGCCAAGGCGGGCAGATCACCTGAGGTCAGGAGTTCAAGACCAGTCTGACTAACAAGGAGAAACCCTGTCTCTACTAAAAATACAAAATTAGGCAGGCATGGTGGTGCATGCCTGTAACCCAGCTACTCGGGAGGCTGAGGCAGGAGAGTCGCTTGAACCCGGTAGGCGGAGGTTGCAGTGAGCCGAGATTGCACAATTGCACTCCAGCCTGGGCAACAAGCGTGAAACTCTGTCTCGAAAAAAAAAAAATTGTAGAGATGAAGTCTCACCACATTGCCAGGCTAGTCTTGAACTCGTGGGCTCAAGCAATCCTCCCGCCTCAGCCTCCCAAGTAGCTGGGACTATGGGTGAGAGACACCTCACCAGGTTAGGCTTATTTTTTAATTTTTATTTTTTAGACAAGGTCTTGGTCTGTCACCTGGCTGGAGTACAGTGGTGTGATTATAGCTCACTGCAACCTGGAACTGCTGGGCTCAAGTGATCCTCCTGCTTCAGCCTCCCTAGTAGCTGGGACCATAGGTGTGCACCACCACACCCTGCTCACTTTTTAATATTTTGTAATGATGGGGTCTTGCTATGTTGCCCAGGCTGGCCTCAAATTCCCAGACTCAAGCAGTCCTCCTTACCTTAGCCTCCCAAAGTGCTGAGATTACAGGCATGAGGCGCCATGCCTGGCTACTTCTGGTGCACGACATTGACTATCTTTGGTGGTTTGCTGACAAGCATTCCTTGGCTTGTGGAAGCATCACCGCAACCTCTGACTTCCTCATCACATGGTGTTCTTCCTGTGTGTGCATCTGCGTCCAGATTTCCCTTTTCCCTAAGGACACCAGTCATATTGGATTATGGCTCCACCCTAGTCCAGTATGACCTCACCTTAACTTAAATAATGACATCTGCCATGATCCAGTATCCAAATAAGGACACATTCTGAGGGGCTGGGGGTTCGGACTTCAACATAGGAATGGAGGGTGTGGAGAGGAAAAATTCCATCCCTAACACCAAGGCATGGCAAGAATGGCAGCCGCCACTGGGAGCGAGGAGAGAGGCGTGGAAGGGATTCTCCCCCAGAGCCTCCAAAAGCAGCCAACCCTGCCAACACTTTGATCTCAGACGTCTGGCCTCCAGTACTGTGAGATAATCCATTTCTGTGGTTTGAAGCCACTTGGTTTGTGGTAATGAGTGACAGCACCCTAGCAAACTAACATGCCAGCCCAGCGCAGGACACATGTGAGCACGTGAACGAGCTGCCCTCTGTGCCCTAGAGAAGCTCACGGGGACCCTGCGTGCTCTTCTAAGGTGCCTGGGATCAGAGCAGATCACTAGGAGGGTGTTTTCTCTCCCCTAACCCCAGGTGCAGAGACTTCAGAGTAATACCTACTAAATGACCCCCTACAGCTGTGGCTTGACAAAAGGGCGGTGCAAGCGGCGGGGGGTGGGGGGCGAAGACTGTGAGGACAGGATAGGGTGGGTCATACAGGAAGTGTCACGTCAGTGTGACTGCAGAACACGGAGACTAAGCAACCCTGTCTCCAGCAAGTGGAAATGGTCATTATGTTGACGGTGGCCGTGATATATATGTTTTTATTTTAGTTTGAGACAGGGTCTTGCTCTTATTACCCAGGCTAGAGTTCACTGGTACAATCACAACTCACTGCAGCCTCGACCTCCCAGGCTCAGCCTTGATCCTCCTGCCTAAGCCTCCTGAGTAGCTGGGACTACACGTGTGCACCAAAAAGCCTGGCTGATTTTTTTTTTTTTTAAAGACACCGTTTCGCCATGTTGCCCAGGCTGGTCTGGAACTGCTGAACTCAAGTGATCTGCCTGCTTTGGCCTCAAGTGCTGGGGTTACAGGTGTGAGCCACCGTGCCTGGCCAGCCATGATACAAAATGCTCAGGTCTGTGCTTCCCATCTCATCTTCATGAGCTCCAACCAAAAGCTTCCCTCAGGTAGCGATTACTGCTCCCATATTAAAGAGAAAATTGACATTCAGAAAAGGACATGGGCTGGGCGCGGTGGCTCATGCCTGTAATCTCAGCACTTTGGGAGGCTGAGGTGGGCGGATCACCTTAGGTTGAGAGTTCGAGACCAGCTTGACCAACATGGAGAAACCCCATCTCTACCAAAAATACGAAAAATTAACTGGGCATGGTGGCACGTGCCTGTAGTCCCATCTACTTGGAAGGCTGAGGCAGGAGAATCGCTTGAACCTGGGAGGCAGAGGTTGCGTTGAGCCAAGATCACTCCACTGCACTCCAGTCTGGGCAACAAGAGCGAAAGTCCATCTCAAAAACAAAAGCAAAAACAAAAAAAAAAAAAGAAGGCAATGACTTGTCTGAGGTCACACAAGTAGCAATGACCGGGATCTGAACACAACTGTTATAGGATCCAAAGTACATGTGCTTTCTACACGGTGATGTGCTGATAAATGTTTAACAACTGGCTCTCCAAGGGGAAAAATGTATGTCTGTGTATAAACACATATGTTTACAAAAAAATTTTATCATTTTACTGATTATAAAGGATATGTACCACACAGTTTTCAAAGAATAATAATATAATCTACAATTCTCTTTATTGTAAATGCCATAAAATTATAATTTCAGGGTGACTTGCCATTTCTTGCAAAATCCAGTACCAGTTTTTATTTCATTTTTTAGTTTTTATGTTTTCGAGATGGAGTCTTGCTCTGTCACCCAGGCTGGAGTGCAATGGTGCAATCTTGGCTCACTGCAACCTCCGCCCCCCCAAGTTCAAGTGATTCTCCTGACAGCCTCCTGAGTAGCCAAGATTACAGGTGCACACCACATGCCCAGCTAATTTTTGTATTTTTAGTAGAGATGGAGTTTCACCATGTTGGCCAGGCTGGTCTCGAACTTCTGACCTCAGGTTATCTGCCCACCTCAGCCTCCCAAAGTGCTGGGATTACAGGTGTGAGCCACCACACCCAACCCAATATTAACATTTAAGTGGATAGATTTAGTAAGACAGCTTACCCCCTCTATTGTAGGTGAGCCACATCCAATCAGTTGAAGGCCTAAATAGAACAAAAAGGCTGGCCCTCCTATGAATAAAAGGAATTCCTCCTGCCTGACAACCTTTAAGCTGGGACACAAGGCTTTTTTTCCTGCTTTTGGACATAAAATTAAAACATTAGCGCTTTCTGAGTCTCAATCCTGCCAGCCTTTGGACTGGAACTACACCATTGTCTCTCCCGATTCTCAGCCCTTCACAGTAAGACTGGGACTCACCACCAGCATTCCTGGGTCTCCAGCTCTCTTTAACTAAATCATTTTGGTGTGCTACCTTTTTCTTGAGGGGACCATTACTGACACAGAAAAAGTAATTGATTTCCCCCAGATCACAGAGCTTATAAGAGATGAGGTCTGGATTCCAATCCAGTCAACTTGATAGGATGGTCTGTATTCTCCGTGTCTAAATTCTGAAAGAGGGATTTTTTTTTTTTTTTCCCCAAAGAGGCACTATTCAGGGGTAAGCTGGATATTGCTAGGATTTGAAAGAAGACAGGGGCTATCATTTATTCTCGTTCTTTGACCACATCACAGGCCATTGCCTCTCCTCTGTTTGCTGGTTTATGCAAGACCAGGAGCTCCCCCAGTAAGTGGCCTGAAGGGTAATACCCATCCCCCGCAAGCCAGGTCTCTCCCCCATTCTCTTACTCAGCCGCAAGTCACAGGATCCACCCTGTGGTTGATTCATTCTGACATTTATTATGGATACCTTAGAAATGGATAGTTGAGTTGTGAGTTGTAGAAACTCAGTCAAGCTGGCTTAAGTTAAACCTCCTTGCTGGCAGAACACAAGGGAATTTAAAGGAAGTCAACTGCAGACAGTACGTCTAGATCTTAGAGGAACCAGAACATTATCTGGTAGCTTCTCTCTGCCCCTTGCAATCCAGGGCTTCATCATCTCTCTCTTCTCTGCTCAAATCTTTTGCTCCGTTTTCTCTCTGTGACTCTTTCTAGCAAATATTCCAACCTGAGGGTGTCCTAGGGATTCTGCAAATTTGCATCTGATGTCAGAAGCAAGGGTGGTCTTGTATGAAGGCTGTGCCCTCTAACTTTGTAGCAGGTTCCTATTTTACTGTACCCTCTTTCTGGGCCTCACTTTCTCCATCTGTCAACACAGGAAGAAGAACTCAGCTGACTTCATGGAGCTGGTGACCTAAGGGGTTTCCCGGATTTGCAAGCATCCTGGGTAATTATAAACAAGGTAGAGAAGCAAAAGGTTTGATTAAACCATCATTTATTGAAGCCTTTTGTTGGCAAGGGGAAGGCAAGGATCACATGATGCCCTCTGGAAGCTCTGGGGTCAGTGGCATAGATTAAATACATGCATTGGATGCTGATGAGCAAGGCTTGCAGAGCTTTGTGGGGGCTGTGCAGAGAAAACCATCATGGGAGTCCAGAGAAGAGCTAGATTCCCAAGGACCACATCATGTCATCAAAACTCAGGAATCTTCCCTTGCACTAGAATGAAATCAGCCTTCATCGCCCAGCCCCTCACCCAAAGACAGGTTCTGCTGCAGGTGGACTCTGGACTCTCCAGGCTTCTCCTTCATCTCTCTTCTTTCTGTTGATTCTCTCTCCTTTTCTCCTCTGTTTCTTGTTTATAATAAAATGATAGTGTCTGTAATGGCAACTAAATGATTGCTTCAAGAGCAGGCACCAGAAATCTTCTTAAGGTGGATGCTGTCACTGATAAATGACTTGAGTTGGGAAAGGAGACTTGAGGGATAAAGAGTCAGTGTTGGCTGGGCACAGTGGCTCACCTCTGTCATCCCAGCACTTTGGGACACCGAGGTGGGTGGAGCACTTGAGGTCAGGAGTTCGAGACCAGCCTGGCCAACGTGGCGAAATGTCATCTCTACTAAAAATGCAAAAATTAGCCAGGCATGATGGCACAAGCCTGTAATCCCAGCTACCCAAGAGGCTGAGGCAGGAGAATCGATTGAACTTGGGAGGTGGAGGATGCAGTGAGCCGAGATCTTGAAATTGCACTGCAGTATGGGCAATAGTGGGGGACTTCGTCTCCAAAAAAAAAAAAAAAAAAAGAGAGTCAAAGGAAGGATGGCTAAATTACCCTGTTAAAAAAAAAAAAAGCAGAAATCTGGAGGTGAGGAGATAAGAGGGAGGGTGGACTTTTAAAAGGGTGTCTCAAGTTCAACTGGAAGCGTCATGTTTGTCAATTGCTGGCCAGTTGCATATTCCCACACTGCCAAGCTTCTGTAAAATGTGTTCCACATTTAAATACCTGTTAAGGTAGCTTTTCAGGAAACTGAGGGAAATGTCTGAGTTCCTCTCTGGGTTAATTTCATTCAGGGCAGCAACCACCAGACATGGTGTGAATTGGACTAATTCAGTTGAAGCAAGACTTAGAGTCAGAGGTGAAAACACGGGCCCTGGGGGCCCTCCCTTGTGGGGAGGACAATCTCTTCCTCAAAATTTATGATACAAAAGATCAGGCAATCAGGTAGATCTCAAGGGATGAGGGGTCTTCAGCTGACATCTAAATAACTTTATATTTTTACTCGTTTGTTGACCAATAAAGGCTGAGGGCTTTATATAATGGTATCTTTTTGTATACCTTGTCTGATTTAAGCCACACTCTTTCACACTTCTCCCTCATCCTTCATTTACCTAGGATGACTACATAATTTATCTTTCACAGCAGGACACTTTTCAGAATGGAAGTAGGCACTACTAATTGTTATGCCAGAATGGTGGGTATCATTCACTACTGATAATTCAGAACTAATAATAATGGGCATCATTCAGGCCCATTTCAGGCAAACTAGGATGCAGATGACAGCTTCTTCCTATCATTTCCCACCTCTGACCACCCGAGGCTGAGGTCCAAAATCAAAACAAGAAATCAATAATAAACTCATATCTGTTTATTCTCCCCCAATTAGGGGATACAAAGGCTTTTTGTGTGATGAGTGGGTAACCCTAGAATAGGCAGGAAATGCCTGTGGCTCAGCATAACCCAAGGTGAGAAGAAGTTGAAACTGGGAGCTCAAAAGTATCCCCCAGCTCCCTCCTCACTCTGCCTGTAACTCCACCTCCACAGAAGATGAGGTAGAATTGGTAGCTGTGTCACTGGTCTGCTCAGAGTCCTCAGTCAGAGCCCTCTCCAGACTGGTGGGCAGGGAGTGGATCAGTCTCTCCCGGAAGTCCTGGCCCATGAAGACGTAGAGCATCGGGTTGAGGCAGCTATTGAAGAAGGCCAGGGGACTTGTCACATCCCTTGCAATTGTAATTGCTTTGTTCATGCCAAAGAGTAATAACTCACTGATTCTGATGGTGACTAGGAGGGCCACCACCTGATATGGGAACCAGCAGAGAAAAAAGGCAGCTGTGACAAAGGAGAGGGCCTGTAAGGGGCGACTGGACTTAATCAAGCCTTCCTTGTGGATCTTGGTGGCAATAAGCCCATAGCTGACAGCGATGATGGACATGGGTGCGCTGAAGCTGATGATGAACCGGATGATGCCTCTCACTGTCAACATGGCGACGGTCACCTTCAGCCTCTCTTCATGGTCATTGGTCCAGGGTGAAAAGTCAAAAGTGCAGGCTACTGTCCCTGGCCCCAATCTACCAGGTATTGTCGTCACACGAATGATGACTGGCAACGTGAGGAGCAGAGCCAGCACCCAGGGCCCGATGATCACCTTCTTGGCCATGCTCACGGTGCGGTGCTTCTGGGACCAGACTGGATGCAAGATACAAACACAGCGGTCCAGGGCAATGAGGGAGCTCAGGAAGACACTTCCAAACAAGCTGATGTCCGCTATGGTATCAGTGAATTTGCACAGGAACCAACCGAAAGGCCAGTGTCCTCCCATGGCCTTCGATGCCATGAGGAAAGGCAAAGTGAAGTGAAACAGAAGTCAGCCACGGCCAGGTTCAGGTAACTGATGGTGGTGACTGTGTGTGTCATCCGGAACCCAGCCAACCAGATCACAAGCCCGTTGCCCAGGACCCTGAGGACAAAGGTGACTGCAAATACCAGATAAGAGAAGATATCTAGGATGAGATAGCCAGCAGATACAGCAGGTGTCCCTCCAGAGATGTTCACAGGGAGAGAGGAATTGGTCTCCATCTTGTCCACTCCTTGGTCATTCCTCAGTTATGAACCTCCATAACATTTCCCCACCCCCTCATTTCCACCGCCTGCCAGTTTCCCCACTCACAGCTTTCTCACCTTCCCCTAGAGCTTCTGCTCCAACCAGAATATCCTCATCCCTGTCCCTTACACAGGCCCACATCTACACATTGGCAATCTTTTATTGTTCCTGTTGGGCAAGACTACATCATTTGTTTGTTTGTTTTTGTTTTGAGACGGAATCTTGCTCTGTCACCCAGGCTGGAGTACAGTGGCATGATCTCTCAATGCAACTTCCACCTCCCAGGTTCAAGTGATTCTCCTGCCTTAGACTCCCGAGTATCTGGGACTACAGGTGTGCACAACCACACCTGGCTAATTTTTGTATATTTAGTAGAGGTGGGTTTTTTCCATGTTAGCCAGGCTGGTCTTGAACTTCTGACCTCAGGTGATCCACTCTCCTCAGCCTCCCAAAGTGCTGGGATTACAGACGTGAGCCATGGCACATGGTCAAGATTGCATCTTATGGCCATCCCCACAACTGCTAACATGTAAACCCCTACCAGGGAGATTAAACGGTTAAGGATTAAATGGCTGTTGACCTCCAGCAGGAGAATATGGGACCAAAGATGTATAGAGAAAGCATGCATTCAAACAAAAATGTTCATTGAGACACTCCTCACGATGGCCAAAAGGTAGAAACAACCCAGATATCCATCAACAGATGAATGGATAAACAAAATGTGGTCCATCCATCCAATGGAATATTATTCAGCCATAAGAAAGAATGAAGCACTGACATATGCTGCAATGTGGATGAACCTTGAAAACAGTAGGCTAAACAAAAGAGGGCTGGATGTGGTGGCTCATGCCTGTAATGCCAGCGCTTTGGGAAGCTGAGGTAGGAGGATCACTTGAGTCCAGGAGTTCATGATCAGCCTGAGCCACGTAGTAAAATCCACATCTCTACACACACACCCACACAAATTGGCTGGGCGAAATGCCTACACCTGTAATCCCAGCACTTCGGGAGGCTAAAGTGGGTGGATCATGAGGTCGGGAGATCAGCACCATCCTGGCCAACATGATGAAACCCTGTCTCTACTAAAAATACAAAAAATCAGCCGGGTGTGGCAGCATGTGCCTGTAGTCCCAGCTACTCGGGAGGCTGAGGCAGGAGAATCGCTTGAACCTGGGAGGCAGAGGTTGCAGTGAGCTGAGATTGTACACTCCAGCCTGGCAACAGAGAGAGACTCTGTCTCAAAAAAAAAAAAAATTAAAATTAAAATTAACTGGATGTGGTGGCACACACCTGTAGTCCTAGCTACTGAGATGGGGGGATCACTTGAGCCCAGGAATTCAAGGTTAATAGTGAGCTATGATTGAATCATTGCACCCCAGCCTGGGCAACAGAGCAAGACCCTGTCTCTAAAATGAAACAATAAAGAAAGGGAAGAAAGGGAAGGATAGAAGAGAGAAAGGGAGGGAAGGGAGGGCAAGGAGGGAAGGGAGGGAAGGGAGAGAAGGGAGGAAGGGAGGACGGGAGGAAGGAAGGAAGAAAAACTCATATATTGTATGATTGCAGATGTATGAAATATCCTAAGTAGCCAAACTCCCAGAGACCAAATGCAGATTATTGGTTGACAGGGACTGGGGAAAGTAGAAAGTGGGGAATTATTGCTTAATATGTATGCAGGTTTTAATTGGTGTTATAAAAAGTTCTGTAACTAGATAATGGTTACAGTTGCAACACATTATAGATGTGCTTAATGTCATTGAATTGTACATTTAAAATGGTTAACTTTTTTTGGTGTTTGAGATGCAGTCTCGTTCTGTTGTCCAGGCTGGAGTGCAGTGGTGCAATCTTGGCTCATTGCAACCTCTGCCTCCCATGTTCAAGTGATTCTACTGCCTCAGCCTCCCGAGTAGCTGAGATTACAGGCACTCACCACTGCGCCCGGCTAATTTTTATATTTTTGTACAGACAGGGTTTCACCATGTTGGCCAGGCTGGTCTCAAACTCCTTGACCTTAGGTGATCTGCCCGCCTCTGCCTCCCTCAGCTGAGATTACAGGCATGAGCCACTGTGCCTGGCCTAAAATGGTTAACTTTTTGTTATGTGTATTTTACCATCAATTTAATAGAGAAAAACTAACAGTGTATGATATCAGAAAATCGGTGGAAGACAGCTTCACTGACCTAGCATCAGACAAACATGGACCAAGGCTTTCTCTCACCCATGACTCTCCGCATAAGAACTATAAGCTATGCAGCTTCTCCACTCCAAACTCAGCTCCCTCCCTCTCATTAAGGTCATGAAATCTCCTTTTCTTCTGTCATTGTGGGAGACAAGGCATAATATTTGGTTAGTTTTACAAGACAGGTCAAATGGGTCCATGAGTGATAATAAACCATGTGTAAGAAAGTGTGACATCCAATGGATTCTTTGCTAGAAGAAAGCGCAACAACAGACTCCGTTTTCACTCTTGCCTCTAGGGTTACCTTGGACAGATGGATGGGAGGTGTTTCTCCATTCATTGGATGGGCTCAGCACTCTTGGGGATGAAGAAGACCGTGACAGAAATCATAGTCCTGTCAGGCGTGGTGGCTCACGCCTATAATCCCAGCACTTTGGGAGGCCGAGGCGCGTGGATCACAAGGTCAAGAGATTGAGACCATCCTGGCCAACATGGTGAAACCCCGACTTAAAAAAAAAAGAAAAGAAAAGAAATCATAGTCCCAGTATGTATTGGGTATGACGTTTCATTAGGTCTGGTATGCAAAGTGAATGTCAGGCTCTTGGCAAGAGCTGGTCTTCTCCTCTAATGCCTGCAGCAGCCTTCCTCAAAATTGTTACTATGAGGGTGAAATGGGTTAAAACCGGAAAGCAGGAGCCCGTGATTGATGCACAGTCTGCACTGATTAACATTAGGTTTTACTTTCTTTATGGTACCCATTTTGCAGATGAGGAAAGTGAGACTTAGAGCATTTCAGTTAATTGCTTAAAGTCACCCAACAGCCCAGACTGTCAAATTCCAGAAAATGTCTCTTTCTGCCTCTGCCCTGCCATGCCACTGGTACAGAAGCGCTGTCTAATACACTAGTCACTCACCACATGTGGCTTTTAAGCACTTGAAATGTGGCTAGTCCCGTTGCAGATGGGCTGTAGGAGTAAAACACCCATCAGACTTCAAAGACTTAGTATGAAAAAAAATATTGTGAACCATCTCACTAACAGTTTTTACACTGACTACATGTTAAAAGGATAATAATTTGGCTATTTAAGTTTAGGTTAGATATTTCATTAAAATGAAGTTCACTGGTTTCTCTTCATCTTGTTAAAGTGCCTACTTCACACTTTAAAACTACATACGTGGCTCACATTTCTACTGAACTTTGATACTCCACAATCTCAGAAACAACTCAGAGATATCTCCCTCCCCTACCACCCACCCAACTACCAGAAGACCCTGAGGACTGTTTGTCCTCAAGAATCTCTAAGGCAACCAGTTCGAAAGACTGTTGTGATGAATGAGGAAGATTCTGCAGTGATGAGCCGGAACATACTAGAGAGGAAAGCCTGTGCAATTTTGTCCAGTTATGATTCAAGGGAGAATCCTGTGATTTACAATGAACACAGACCATGGTGGCTGCCACCGATGAAGCGCCTTATACTTGGCAATCATTGTACCACATTCTCAACTTTCTTGCCTCTGATCTCAACAAGCACAGCATTGACTATACAGCATCATCACTGTGTGACAGGAGAGAAAACTAGGACTTTGAGGAGAAGTGACCAGCCTATGTCTGCAAATTAATGACAGAGCAGGGCTGTTTTCCACTGCTGGGTCCCATGCACTGTGCAGAACCAGTCTCTTTACGCGGAGACTCATCACTGCTCTGAAAGGTGATTCCTTCTGTTTTACACTCATTCCCCCATGACCCATCATAATCATTAAGGCTCTTTTGCTTTCTCCTGAAAGCTTCAAACCAAACATCCTTTCCCACCCCGACTCATGCCCTCAAGCTGATGCCCTTGCCTCCTGCTCCATTAGATTCTCCTTCTGCCGGCTGCTGCGTCGCTGTTCTCTGCCTTCACCTCAATGACCAGAAAACAAGTGTTCCCATCCAAGAACTACCCTCTACCGATCCTGCAAAATGTACTCCCTCATCTACTCAAGAGCTTATCCTTCACTTTTCCCCTCTCTCTCCTGCAGCAGCATACCGTCTCTATATTCCATCATTCCCATCAGGACCCCAATAAAGGCTAAAGCCTATTTATTTATTTATTTATTTATTTGAGATGGAGTCTCACTCTGTCACCCAGGCTGGAGTGCAGTGGCGCCATCTCAGCTCACTGCAACCCCCACCTCACGGATTCAAGCAATTCTCCTGCCTCAGCCTCCCAAGTAGTTGGGATTACAGGCAGCTGCCACCACCCCGGGCTAATTTTTGTATTTTTAATAGAGGCTAGGGTTTCACCGTGTTGGCTAGGCTGGTCTCGAACTCTTGACCTCAAGTGATCCACCTGCCTCAGCCTTCTAAAGTGCTGGGATTACAGGCATGAGCAACCGCACCTGGCCTATCTAGAACCTTTTTTAAAAAAATTATTCTTCAACTCCATATCCTTCTTCAACCAAAGAGTCTATTGTGTTCACCAGTGTATTAAGTGTGTCTGTGTCAAGCTACCTAGTCCCCCGGAATATGTTTCTTACCTGGATTGTCCACCAGCTGTGGTCTTGCTCTGGGCAGTTCTAGGTCCAAGTCTCCTGGGGAGAGTGACTCAAGCTCTCATGGTCTCTACAAAACATACACCAAGGAACGGGAGGAAGGGTAAGGGGACTGAAACCAGTTGGGCAACAGGAAACAGGAAACCAGGGCTGCTTCTGATTTTTGATGATCCCAAGAATTACACCAATACACTACCTCATTTTTTTTTAGATGGAATTTCGCTGTCGTTGTTCAGGCTGGAGTGCAATGGCATAATCTCGGCTCACTGCAACCCCCACCTCCCGGGTTCAAGCGATTCTCCTGCCTCAGCCTACCAAGTAGCTGGGATTACAGGCATGCGCCACCACAGCTGGCTAATTTTGTATTTTTAGTAGAGATGAAGTTTCTCCACGTTGGTCAGGCTGGTCTCAAACTCCTGACCTCAGGTGATCCGCCCACCTCAGCCTCCCAAAGTGCTGGGATTACAGGCGTGAGCCACTGCGCCTGGCCTATACTACCTATTTTAATGGCATTAGGACAGTGGACTGGGCCATGTTTAGAAACTCACATACCTGGCTGTGTTTCTCAGCCTCAGTCTCTGTGGGATGCAGAGGTTCAACCGTCTCAACATCAACAGCCAAGAAATCCGGGTGTCCAGGCCCCTTCTCCCTCCAAGGCACAGGGTAAGGAAAGGAGCAAGTACAGTGGTGAGAAGAATCAGAGGGAAGCAATGAAAGGCAGAGGAGAAATCGTGAGGGATGGAGACCAGAAACACAGAGAGAGGTAAGGGAGATGGGGAAGTTGAGACAGCTGGCGGGACAGCGCGTCCACACCCATGCACACCACCAAGATTAACCCCGTCATCCTCTGATCTTGTGGAAGCTCATTTTGTAGTCTTCCAGCCCAAAGAGATAACTGTTTTTCTGAAATAGTAAGCATCATTCCAAGGGTATCAGAGTTATATGGAGAGATATGGTAAGACAGTTAGAGAGACAGAAGTAATGACACTGATCCTAAAAGCATTATTCCCAAGGCCTTGTTGCATTAAGGCTGTTCTTTCTTTTCTTTCTTTCCTTCCTTCCTTCCTTTTCTATTTTTCTCTTTTGTTTTCTTTTTTTTTTAGAGACGGCATCTTGCTGTGGTGTTGCCCAGGCACGTCTCAAACTCCTGAGCTTAGTAATCCTCCTGCCTCAGCCTCCCCAAACACTGGGATTACAGGCGTGAGCCACCGTGCCCAGCTACGGCTGCTGTTTTCAATTCTAAGTAATTTACAATTTATAATTACACCTAACAATGGCTTAAACCAGGGGTGTCCAATCTTTTGCCTTCCCTGGGCCACAGTGGAAGAAGAAGAATTGTCTTGAGCCACACATAAAATACTAACACTAACGGTAGCTGATGAGCTAAAAAAAAAACACAAAAATCCCACCAAATCTCATATTGTTTTAAGAAAGTTTATGAATTTGTGTTGGGCCCCATTCAAAGCCATCTGGGCCATGTGTTGGACAGCGTGGCTTAGAACAGAGACAAACTTTATGGGTTACTTTACAAGAATATTGCAAGAGGGTAATACTAGGATAGGTTATATCTGGAAATATCAAGAACTATATTTATTTTAATCTTTTCTCTTTATTATCCCTAACATGGTATCTTTTATTCCTGGGGATTGCCACTTCATGGCCCCAAGAAAGCTACTGTAGCTCCGGACATCACTCTACAGCAGGGGTCCCCAACCCCCAGGGCCACAGACCAATACTGGTCTGTGGCCTATTAGGAACTGGGCTTCACAGCAGGTGACTGGCAGACAAGCAAGAGAAGCTTCATCTGTACTTACAGCCACTCCCCATTGCTGGCATTACTGCCTGAGCTCTGCCTCCTGTCAGATTAGTGGCCGCATTAGATTCTCATAGTAGCGAGAACCCTATTGTGAACTGCACATGTGAGGGATCTAGGTTGTGCACTCCTTATAAGAATCTAATGCCTGATGATCTGTCACTGTCTCCCATCACCCCCAGATGGAACCATCTAGTTGCAGGAAAACAAGTTCAGGGGCTCCCACTGACTCTATATAATGGTGAGTTGTATAATTATCTCATTATATATTACAATGTGATAATAATAATAGAAATAAAGTGTACAATAAATGTAATGTGCTTGAATCATCCTGAAACCATCCACCCCGCTGCCCCGGAGTCCATGGAAAAATTGTTTTCTATGAAACTGGTCCTTGGTGCCAAAAAGGTTGGGGACTGCTGCAATATAGCACCCCACACCAAGAGGATGAGGATAAAAAGGAAAGTCACTGAATATCTTCTTCTTTTTTTTTTTTCTTTTTTGAGATGGAGTCTCGCTCTGACACCCAGGCTGGAGTGCTGTGGCCCAATCTTAGCTCACTGCAACCTCAGCCTCCTGGGTTCAAGCGATTCTCCTGCCTCAGCCCCCCTGGAGTAGCTGGGATTGCAGGCACAGGCCACCACACCCAGCTAATTTTTTTGTATTTTTTTGTATTTTTAGTAGAGATGGGGTTTCACCATGTTAGCCAGGATGGTCTTGATCTCCTGAACTCATGATCCAGCCGCCTCAGCCTCCCAAAATGCTGTGATTACAGGCATGAGCCACCGCGCCCGGCCAAAGATCTTTAATCAGAAGTGTGATATGCTCATTTGTACTTTATAAACGTTTGTGTTATATTATGTTCCCTCTCATCTGGAACCTGGTTAGGATTGGAACTACTTTGACCAAAGAATGTGGTAGAAATGACACCACATAGCTTTCAAGGCTAGGTCAAAAAATGCTACGAAGCATCCTCTGGTTCTCCTGAGATTACATATTCCGGAAGAAGGCAGCCATCATGCAGGGACTCTGATTCCCCTGAGGCCACCATGCTGGAAAGGCTGCCTGTAGGCACTTGGTACAGTCCCAGCCTAGAATTGAAACCTAATTCTTGTTCAGACTTAGAATCTACCTCTTGCCAAAAATGTTTTTTATAATAAACATCTTCATGAACTAAACTTATCACTGAAAACACCCTACCTAGCAATTTAGGGTGAAAAGAGAAAATTACTTATCTCTTCCTCTTAGACTCCTGTTTTTCTGGCTCTCCATCTTTCTTCATCTTTATATCTCTTGGGTTTGAACAATTTTCTGGACCACTCTGATGGTGCTGAAAACCTCAGAAAGAGCCTATCTTCTTAGATGATGTCCCACAAATTATCTTTCTAGGAGCAGAAGTTCAGGGGGTTAATCTTGGTGATGGCATGGGGTGAAGGGTGTCCCTCATTCACCTCTCTCCATGCTCCTGGTTACTGTTTCTTTTAGCACCATTTTGGTATAATAATAACTATATTTGGTCTTGTCCTTGGTTCCTGGCACAAGGTTCCTAAACCCTTGGAATTTCCTGAGTATAGGAGTGTCATTGGTTATTCATAAAGGGCACTTTTTTTTTTTTTGAAACAGAGTCTCCTTCTAGTGCCCAGGCTAGAGTGCAGTGGTGCAATCTCGACTCACTACAACCTCCACCTCCTGGGTTCAAGCAATTCTCCTCCCTCAGCCTCCTGAGTAGCTGGGACTACAGGCACGTGCCACCAGGCCCAGCTAGTTTTTTTGTATTTTTAGTAGAGATGGGGTTTCACCATGTTGGCCAGGCTGGTCTCAAACTCCTGATCTTGTGATTTGCCCGCCTCAACCTCCCAAAGAGCTGGGATTACAGGCGTGAGCCACCGGGCCTGGCCAAGAGCACTTTTTGTCACAGCTGAGTATATGCCAATGAGATGACTTAATGTGGGGCCATCCAAATGGCCTTAGGATGGGTTGACCAAAGGAAAGACCAAGTGATTACAGGGTTGGAGCTTTCGGCCCCACCCACCAACAACCTGGAAGAGAACATACAGACTGGAAACTGAACTCTATAAAAAGTCTTGAACAATGAGATTTGGTGGGCTTCCATGTTGGTGAACACTTAAATATGTCAGGAAGGTGGTTCCCTGGAAAGTATGGAAGCCCCACGCATCACCACACCCCTTCCCTCGCTATATACCTGCACTATGCATTTCTTCCATTGGACTGTTTGAGTTTTATCCTTCATAATAAACTAGTAAATGTAGGTAATGTGCCTTCTTCTTTCCTATTTTTTTTTTTTTTTTTTGAGATTGAGATGGAGTCTTGCTCTGTCACCCAGGCTGGAGTGCAGTGGCATGATCTTGGCTCACTATAACCTCTGCCTCCCAGGTTGAAGTGATTCTACTGCCTCAGCCTCCCGAGTAGCTGGGATTACAGGTCCCCACCATCATGCCTGGATAATGTTTTTGTATTTTTAGTAGAGATGGCATTGCACCATGTTGGCCAGGCTGGTTTTGAACTCCTGACCCCAAGTGATCTGCCCACCTCGGTCTCCCAAAGTGCTAGGATTATAGGCATGAGCCACAGCACCCAGCCAGTGAAGTGCCTTCTTAAGCCATTCTAAGAAATTATCAAAATAGAGGAAGGGGTTATAAACATTTCCCCAACCCCAATTTATGCCCAGTCAGTCAGAAGTACAGGTGGCCATCTGGGACTTGGATTGGTGTCCAAAGTGAGGAAAGTCTTGGGAGAGTGAGCCCTTTAACTTGTGGAATCTGACACTAACTCCAAGTAGAGGCTGTCAGAATTGAATTGAATTGTGAGATACCCAGTAGTGACCCCAGAGAACTGGAGAATTGCTTGATGTGGGAAAGACCCATGCATCGGAAGGATTGCATAAGTAGAGAACTGAGTTTTACTTAACCATATTTGTTCTTCATTGCGTGGCTGTAACTCTTCTCACTTCAGTAATCGTTTCTTTCGTTTTCATGAAACTCTGAAGAAGAAAGGGCTGGACATTCAGATTCCTTGGGCTTTGATATTTGGAAGCATGAACTCCAGTCTCCCACAGAAGGCTAGAGGTGAAGGAGAATTCAGACACAGAGATTTCTAAGAAGAGTCTGCTGACAACATATCCAAGGTATCTTCTGAAAATTATAAGACACCCTGCGTTTCGGTTACGGGATTGGCTCTAGCTCCATGGTCCCTCCCCCTGTCCTTCAATAAAGTCTCTGCAAGAGCCCTTAGAGCCTGTGTTGCTCCACAGGAAGCCAAGAAACAAAAAAAACAGGAAAAGGAGCTCAGCTGCTGGTAAGTTGGGGTCTGACAATTTAAAATTTATCGTTGGAACGCCTGCTCTATGACAGATGCCTCCTAAACTCCAGAGTAGTGCTGTAATGGAGTATCCACCTGCCACATGTGACTTTTGAGCTCTCCTGTTTCTATCTTGCGCTGAAATGTGCTTAAGTGTAAAATATACTTAGTGTAGCTTTTTTTGTTTTTTTGTTGTTTTGTTTTGTTTTTGAGACAGCATCTCGCTCTGTTGCCCAGGCTAGAGTGCAGTGTTGTGACCTCGGCTGACTACAACCTCCCCTACCTGGGTTCAAGTGATTCTCCTGACTCAGCCTCCCAAGTAGGTAGTACTACAGGTGTGCGCCACCACGCCTGGCTAATTTTTTGTATTTTTAGTAGAGACGGGGTTTCAGTGTTAGCCAAGATGGTCTCAATCTCCTGACTTTGTGATTTGCCCACCTCGGCCTCCCAAAGGGCTGGGATTACAGGTGTGAGCCACCGCACCTGGCTACTTAGTGTAGTTTAATCATTAGTATGATAAAAACAATACAACTTATTTCATTAATAACTTTTATGTTGGTTACATGTTCCAATGATATTCTTTTTGATTTGTGGGGTTAAATCAAATAAATTATTACAATTAATTTCTCCCAATGATTTTATTTTTTTAACATGGTGACTAGAAAGTTGTGAGTCACATGTGTGGCTGGCATTTAGGGCTTGCATGACCACATCTCTACTAAAAATACAAAAACCAATTAGCTGGGTATAGGGGTGGGAGCCTGTAATCCCAGCTACTCAGGAGGCTGAGGGAGAAGACAGGTGGAGATTGCAGTTAGCCGAGGTTAGCACTCCAGCCTGGGTGAAAGGAATGAAACTCCACCTCAAAGGTAAACAAATAAATAAACAAACAAACATGTGAAGGAGCCAGGTGTGAGAAGCTTAAGAAGATGAGCACTGTGGGCAGAAGGAACAGAGACGGCAGAAGCCCTGAGATGACAATGAGCATGTTGAAGGAATGAGAGCCCACTGTGGGTGGAGCACAGTCAATGAGCATGTTGAAGGAATGAGAGCCCGCTGTGAGTGGAGCACAGAGTGTCCGGTGACAGTGCCAAGATGAGGTCTGAGGGATGCACAGGGTAGATCCAGGGGTGTCTCAGGGAACTTAAGGATAAGTTAGAAGTTTGTAAGCCATTGGAAGGTGTTAAAAATAACACCACCGGCTGGGCACTATGGCTCATGCCTGTAATCCCAGCACTTTTGGAGGCCGAGGCAGTCAGATCATGAGGTCAAGAGATCAAGACCATCCTGGCCAACATGGTGAAACCCCATCTCTACTAAAGATAAAAAGATTAGCTGAGCATGGTGGCGTGTGCCTGTTCCCAGCTGCTGGGGAGGCTGAGGCAGGAGAATTGCTTGAACCTGGGAGGCGGAGGTTGCAATGAGCCGAGATTGCGCCACTGCACTCCAGCCTGGGTGACAGAGCACGACTCCATCTCAAAACCAAAATAAGATAACATCACCATCTTATTAGACCTTTTAAAAGCTCATTTGGTTTCCTTCTAGAGATTGGATTGTAGGGAAGGGGAAAGCAGAACCAGGAACAAGCTATTTGCAAGGTTGGTGCAAACATCCATGCCTGACAGGACCGTGGACACGGGTATTGGACAGGAGATGGCTCTGGCTGTGCATTCAGCAGGTTCTGTAGATAGAATAAACAGGACTTGGATGGGATTGAGAGAGAAAGGGAAATGAAAGATAAGTTCTAGATTGGAAGCTTTAACAACCGAATGTTCAAACTCAAATAGACACAAAATATTGGAAGAGTGGCAGGTTTGGGAGGATGAGACAATCAACCATTTGGTTGAGCCACATTAGGTTTGGAGTGTCTATTGGACTCCCATGGGGAGAGGTTATATCAGACTGGAGCACCAGGGTAAGGCCAAGGCTGATAATTTAGATGAGAAGACAGCATGATATTTTAAGCCCTGAGACTGGATGACATCACCTGTGGAAAGACTACATAGAGATAAGAGAGGTGGGGAACAGGTAAAAGCTGTGGGACTCTCCTAAATTTACAGTCAAATTTAGAGCAGAAAATACTAGCAAAGGGGACTGAAAAGAGGTGGTCAATTGAACTTTAAAGGCAAGTGAAAGTGTGTGTGTACCTGTATCATCTCATGGCACAGGAAAAAATGTAATTTAAGGAGAAAGAAGAGATCCAATGGGAAGAAGAGATCCAATGTGTTCTATATCACTAAGGCACTGAGATAAGAACCAATATGTATTTGCAACGACTGGATTTGCAGCCTTGAGATCATAAGCATTCTCAAGAAAATGTACCAGGTAGGTGCTAAGGACTGGAGTCCATATGGACTGGATTCAGGAGAAAAGATGAGGCGAGGAATCAAAGGGAGCAAATACAAACAACTCCTTCCAAAATCTGGCTGCAAATTCTTTTCACAGAAAGAATTCTCTTAGGAGAAGTAGGGTTAATACAGGAAAGGAATATAGTCTAAGGATTTTTTTGGTTTTTGTTGTCGTTGCTTGGGTTGTTTTGTTGTTGCTTGTTTTTGAGACAGAGTCTCTGTTGGAGGCTGGAGTCAGTGGTAAGATCTCAGCTCACTGCAACCTCCGCCTCCCAAGGTTCAAGAGGTCTTCCTGCCTCAGCCTCCCGGGTAGCTGGAATTACAGGCACATGCTACCATGCCCAGCTAATTTTTGTATTTTTAGTAGAGACGGGGTTTCACCATGTTGGCCAGGCTGGTCTCGAACTCTTGGCCTCAAGTGATCCGCTCGCCTCAGCCTCCCTAAGTGTTGGGATTACAGGCATGAGCCACCACCCCCAGCCAAGGATGGCTTCTTTTTAAAGGGAGGGGATATGATAACATTTATGTAATAGTGAGAATGATCTAGTAGAAGTAAAATCTTAAGGGTTTGTTTTTGGCAGAAAACGGAAGGACAAATGCAGGAGGAAAGTTTGTGGGGAGGTGAGAGGGCATCCCGAGCCAATGTAGGGAGGAAAATTATTGGAAAGAATAAGAAGTCTTTATTCACAGTGACAGGGGCAGGTAGACTGAGGGTTAGGGGAGGAAAGGCTGAGCATTTCACATCTAGTTGTTACCATTTTCTCATTATAATGTCAGTCAAGGGCATCTGCTGAGAGTGGGAAAAACAGATTAAATAAGGTACTTTTTGGAGAAAGCAGGACTGAAATCATTAAGGTGTGGGATAGCAAGTGCGTGAAGAAGTTGAGTAACCTAATGAGGAACTGCTGAGCTCTCATTTGAAATCTGTGGTCATGAATTCAGTTGCAACTCTCAATAATGGTGACATTGAGCAAGTCACTTCCCCTCTCTGAGCTGTACTTTCCTACCTATTATACAAGAATGGCTCTTTTCCCAAAGCAAGGATGTTGTAATAAGAGATGACAAAATATATAGCACCTGGCACATATTGAGGACTCACCAAATAGCAGCCCTCATAATCAGTGCAGGTATCATCTGTGCTTCGCAGTTCTCCTCACATGACAACTAGGGTGGACCCAAAACTTTGCAACTTTTGCCTTGTTAACCTGACCCCACCTGTCATTGCACAATCATCCTTTCTTGTATCAGCTATTTTTTTTTTTTTTTTTTTTGAGATGGAGTTTCACACTTTCACCCAGGCTGGAGTGCAGTGGCACAATCTCAGCTCACTGCAACTTCTGCCTCCCAGACTCAAGCGGTTCTCCTGCCTTAGCCTCCCGAGTAGCTGAGATTACAGGCACTCGTCACTGTGCCCAGCTAATTTTTCTATTTTTAGTAGAGATGGGGTTTTACCATGTTGGCCAGGCTGGTCCCCAACTCCTGGCCTCAAGTGATCCACCTGTCTTGGCCTCCCAAAGTGCTGGGATTACAGATGTGAGGTCACTGTGCCCGGCCTGTATCAACATTTTTAAATGAATTTGAGATTATGGATAAATCATGTCTTCTAAGTGCCTTGTAGAATGTTCAGAGGGTGGGTAGAGAAAATCTGAGTCTGTTGAGGGACAATGGGGTGGGAGAGGGTTAACAGCACAATTCTGTTGTACTCAATCTGGGTGAGCTCCAATTCCAGCTCTACTTCTTTCTACCTGGGAGCGCTGAACAATTAATGTAGCCAGTCTAACTCTTAACTTCCTCATCTGTACAATGGTTACACTAATTATTAGGTTGGCGCACAAGTAATTGCAGTTTTTGCTATTATTTTCAAAGGCAAAAACCGCAGTTACCTTTGCACGAACCTAACATCACTAAGATTAGTCAATATTCACCACATGCTCACTGCTTACCCATATTAACAAAGCCCCCCCACAGATCCCGTGAGAGGAGTTGTGAGGGTTAAAGGAGAAGCTCTTGGCGTGTGGATTACGTTCATAAGCAGAAGCTACTATTGCTATGAGCATCGTTCTTTTCCTGACCTTGCGTTTCATAATGGATTAAGCCCCATAACACAGCACACAACCTGGTGAGGGCCAAGCATTCCCATTTGTCATAGACTTACTCAGTCTAGGCTAAAAGATTTCCATGTCTATCCTCACTTAACCCGCACCTGAAAGTTAGACTTCACCATAAAATTGTCCTCTTTCTGCAGAGCAGAAAACTGAGGCTCAAAGAGTTATCACTGACCAGGAACTCAAGAGTGAAGAGACATCACAGATGAGATTAGAATAGAGATCTAGCTGCCTCCAGAGCCCAGTCGTCTTTACAACAGTGATTCTCAATTGAGGGTGATTTTGCCTCTGAGGGGACCTTTGACAATGTTTATGGAACCTGTTGATCGTCATTCCTGAAGAGGGAGTTGCTACCGGTATCTGCAGATAGAGGCCAGGGGTGCTGCTAAACATCTTACTCTGTAGAGAACAGTCCCCCACAGCAAAGAATTACCCAGCCCCAAATGTCAATGGTGCCAAGGTTGAGAAACCCTGGGTTACATTAAACAATGTCCCATGGAAGACCTCAGTGAAAGAGACCGGTAATAGCAGGAAGAAAAAGAAGAAACGAGTAAAAGAAAGAGGGTTGGCTGGGCACGGTGACTCATCCCTGTAATCCTAGCACTTTGAGAGGCCGATGCAGGCGGATCATGAAGTCAGGAGTTCGAGACCAGCCTGACCAACATGGTGAAACCCCGTTTCTACTAAAAACACAAAAATTAGCTGGGTGTGGTGGCACGCACCTGTAATCTCAGCCACTCAGGAGGCTGAGGCAGGAGAATCCCTTGAACCCGGGAGGCAGAGGTTTCAGTGAGCCGAGATTGCGCCACTGCACTCCAGCCTGGTTGACAGAGCGAGACTCCGTTTCAAAAAAAAAAAAAGAGGGCTAAAAATCATCAGTCTGGGGCATGGCCCTATCCTAGTAATCTTGGGGGAACCCCTTTCAAAGGCAGGACTTCAGTAGGCAAAGGCAGTGGCTCTGGCTTTGTTCATCTTGGTTTGCAAATCTTGCTGCCTCCACTGACTGGCTGGGCACGATGCTGAAAAAACTACGGAAGTCCCTGGGTCATGAACCCCCCCCAGTGTGATGGCTGCTTCACAATGTTATTAGGAGCGTTAGATGTGAACAAGTGCTAGGGAATTGCTGTTTCTCTTAAAGATGCTGAATGGCCCAGTCTCAGATGATTCTCAAATTCTCATGGCCATAACAAATCATCCTGGCTTTTACACAAACAGATTCTACAGTGGGATTTAAGAATATAATATTTTTTTCATTTTTATTATAAGTTCAGGGGTATATGTGCAGGTTTGCTATATAGGTAAACTGGTATCCTGGTGGTTTATTGTACAGATTATTTCATCACCGAGGTATTAAGCCTAATACCCACTAGTTATTTTTTCCGATCCTCTCCTTCCTCCCACCCTCCACCTTCTGGTAGGCTCCAGTGTTCCCCTCTTTGTGTCCATGTGTTCTCATCATTTACCTCCCACTTGTAAGTAAGAACATGTGGTATTTGGTTTTCTGTTCCTGCATTAGTTTGCTAAGAATAATGAATACAATTTTAACAGGCAGCCTGGATGTCTCTGATAAAGTCCACAGACCACAACATAAGAAAGTGTGCTCAAGTGGGAAGGAACTTTGTGATGAATCTGAACAAAAATTACAGCTATGACCCGGACCAGAGACAGGGACTGCATTTTTTTGGATTTTTGTTCTTAAAAGAAAAAGAAACGAGATCTGAGAAGCTCTGTAGGTTATATTCTTACAGTGTTATTGTCCACAATTTAGTCACGTGTCCACTGCTAAAGCAATCCCTTGCAAAGTAAAAGGGATTCTAGTTAGTGCTAATTAGACTAGTCAAGATTTACTCCCAACACAGAGAAAGGACAGACCTTCTCTGCAGGGTGAGTAACTAAACACAATTGCCAGTTTTTGAGCAGAGAAGAATGGGGAACAGTTGCTGGGTGGGCAACCAGCAATATCTGTCAAAAGTAAGGGTTTCGAAGTCAGGCCAAGCTGAACTGAAGTCCTTAATCTATTATCTACTACCTAAGTGACCTTCAACACATTTCACAATTACCCTGAGCATCGATTTATTCTAATGAAAACTAGAAGTAATGCATATTACAGAGCTATTAAATAAGCCAAACTGGATCCCATATGTAGTAATTAACACAATGCATATTCTCTAATAAGAACTTCATAAGTGTTAACACAACTTGTTATTCTCATAGTCTATCCCACAGACACCAAAGCTATACAAATGGGTACTAATTATTTGCATTCCAACAGAGAAGAGCTCCACATCAAGTGGGGACAGGGAAAAGCAGGGGGTAGACAGCAGAGATGGGACCCTCTTCGCTGACTTCCTCTAGTTCAGAGTCCTCGGGATGTATCATACTACTACACATTCCCAGTGACTGCTCAAAATCCTCTTCAACAATAACCTCAAGCCAAACCCTCAAACTTTATCTTGAGTACTAGCCAAACAATAGATCCAGGGTTCTCACAGTGCGAGGGACAGGAGCTGGGAGACTTGAAGAACCTGGGGCTGAAAGACGTTGAGGAGCTTGCCAGCATGTTTGCATTGAGTGATAGGGGACGCAGATCTGAACCTTCGGACTCTTGAGTCTTGCGCCTTTCTCACAATGCTGAAGCTGCCTCTGCTTAATTCTCCATTGTCCATACAATGTAAGTTCAGTATTACTGCTAGTGGACAGAGCCTTGTAATCCTCTTGGTGAAGTGATCAGCCTGACAAGTGAAATGCGTATTGATAATGATGGGACTATGGAGGACTATCCCTTCCCAAAGAAACATCCAAGAGAATGCCAATTCTATAGCCCCACTGTCAGCAAGGCTTAGTAAACAGAGTGGGTCTCCTGGTAGGAGTGTGCGCTTTAGTGAAAGTTGATGTGAGCTATGAATACAGATGCTGTAAGATGGTTCCACAGCTGAGAAATGGCCATTGTTGGAATGTTTCAGGTGCCGGCAAGATGGAAACCAACTTCTCCACTCCTCTGAATGGAAGTGAGGAAGTTTCCTATGAGTCTGCTGGCTACGCTGTTCTGCGGATCCTCTCATTGGTGGTGATTGGGGTCACCTTTGTCCTCGGGGTCCTGGGCAACGGGCTTGTGATCTGGGTGGCTGGATTCCGGATGACACGCACAGTCACCACCATCTGTTACCTGAACCTGGCCCTGGCTGACTTTTCTTTCACTGCCACGCTACCATTCCTAATTGTCTCCACGGCCATGGGAGAAAAATGGCCTTTTGGCTGGTTCCTGTGTAAGTTAATTCACATTGTGGTGGACATCAACCTCTTTGGGAGTGTCTTCTTGATTGCTTTCATTGCGCTGGACCGCTGCATTTGTGTCCTGCATCCAGTCTGGGCCCAGAACCACCGCACCGTGAGTCTGGCCATGAAGGTGATCATGGGACCTTGGATTCTTGCCCTAGTCCTTACCTTGCAAATTTTCCTCTTTTTGACTACAGTAACTCTTCCAAACGGGGACACATACTGTACTTTCAACTTTGGGTCCTGGGGTGGCACCCCTGAGGAGAGGTTAAAGGTGGGCATTACCATGCTGACAGCCAGAGGGATTATCCGGTTTGTTATCGGCTTTAGCATGCCCATGTCCATTGTTGTCATCTGCTATGGGCTCATTGCAGCCAAGATGCACAAAAAGGGCATGATTAAATCCAGCCGTCCCTTACGGGTCCTCACTGCTGTGGTGGCTTCTTTCTTCATCTGTTGGTTCCCCTTTCAACTGGTTGCCCTTCTGAGCACAGTCTGGCTCAAAGAGATGTTGTTCCTTGGCAAGTACAAAATCCTGGAAGTCCTGAATAACCCAGTGAGTGCTCTGGCCTATTTCAACAGCTGCCTCAACCCCATGCTCTATGTCTTTGTGGGTCAGGATTTCCGAGAGAGACTGATCCACTCCCTACCCAGCAGTCTGGAGAGGGCCCTGTCTGAGGACTCAGCCCCAACGACTGACACGGCTACCAATTCTGCTTCAACTCCTGCAGAGGCTGAGTTACAGACAATGTGAGGATGGGGTCAGGGATCTTTTGAGTTCTGTCTCATCCTACCTTAATGCCAGTTCCAGCTTCATCTACTCTTGAGTCATATTGAGGCATTCAAGGATGAGCAGCTCAAGTATTTATTCAGGAAAAATGCTGTTGTGTCCCTGATTTGGAGCTAAGAAATTGACAGTCTGTCTACTATAATATTAGTATTATTTTTGGTTTTTGGACCTCTGCCTGTACCCTGGGGTAAGTGGGATGGGAAACATGAGAAGAGAATGATGGAGATTTGTTAAGAGTTAGATAAGATAGTTAGATAAGTATAATAAGGGGAAGACTTTAAAGTATAAAGTAAAACGTTTATATCATAAAGTAAAATGTTTGCTGTAGGTTTTTTTTATAGCTATTTTTAAAAATCAAACTATGAAAGTTTTCTTCTATTTTTAGTTTGCAAAGAGTTTTCTGTTTCTTTTTCTTACTTCATGAATAGATGTTGCATTTTATCAAATGTATTTTCTACATATATTAAGATGATCATATTATTATTATGTAAATCATTATAAATTATGTTCATTAAGTTCTGAATGTTAAAGTACTCTTGAATTCCTGGAATAAACCACACTTAGTCCTGAGGTACTTTAAATATTTATAATATAACTCACAAGAGTTGGTTAGAATTTCTGTGTTTATGTTTACATAAAAATGGCTCTGTTATTTCACTTTTTTCTACTCTCCTTGCTAAGTTTTACATTAAACTTGTAATAGTCTCTTAAAAGGAATTGAGAAGTGATTTCTCTGATTCTATTTTCTGGTGGTATACCCTTATTAAATATTCAGAAAAATTCACCGGCAAAGCCAACTTGGTCTTTTGTTTTCTTTCTGGGAAGATTTTTAGTAACACGTTCGTTTTCTTTAGCAGTCATTAGACTCTTCTAGTTTTGGGGGTTTTTTTTCATATTTGTCAGTTTTGCTAAACTGATTTTCAAAGAATTTGGCCATTTCATTCCAACTGTCCAACTCATTGGCATGAAACAGTGTAATAGCTGCTTAAAAGTTATAAAACAGTATGAAACTTGATATGCTTCCTTTTATTTAATTATTTTTCCTGATTTTTGTTATTATCCTAGAGCACAGCCTTTGGAGAAACGGTTTCTTTTAAACAATGAAAATGTAAGCTCTCTGAAGGCAGGGATTTGGGTCTGTATTGGTCACTGATTAAACCCCATCCTCTATGTGCAAAATACTGTCTGATATGTAATAGGCATTTATTAAATGCTCATTGAATGAATGAATCAATAAACAATAATATCACCTAGGTGTCAAGTGAGAACCTTTAATGTCAAATCAAAATTATCTTCAACCCTCATTACACGAACCAGCCCATGTCCAGTAAACACACACCCTCAAGCACACAGTATTTAGAAATTCCCATGTGGCTTACGTTTTCATCAATTTCTGGTTTTGAGCTTCCGCTTTAAGGAAAGTACCATGGCTAACTGTTTCCTCAACCCTTTGTTTTGAAATAAATCAACCACAAAGGTACTCAGCCTTTTACTTTGCTTTCAGGAAATAACCACTCAGAAATGGTCCTGCAGTATGGAACATACTGTCCTGATGCACTGGCAAAAGATAGAACTCTACATGAATATGAGGCAGTCCTGTTTTCAGCATCCTCACTCCACTACTTTTTTTTTAATTTTTATTTTATTTTATTTTTAATAAAGATGGGGTTTCACCATGATGGCCAGGCTGGTCTTGAACTCCTGACCTCAGGTGATCCACCCACCTCGGCCTCCCAAAGTGCTAGGATTACAGGCATGAGCCACCGCGCCTGGCCCTCACTCCACTACTTTTACTCAGTCAATTTTCCTCTCCCTTTCCCTCCTGTTTCCCCTAAAGTTATTTGCATTTCCAAAGCAGAACAGTTTACTTAGTTCATTTGCATTCTTGACTCATAAGTGCTTTCAAGTTCCTCTTTAATGGCCAAAAATGTTGTGGCTATAGAAAATAAGGAACAAGGAGAAAATGCAATAAGGAAAAGCCAGGAGCCAAGAACCGTCTATGACCTCTAGACAGGAGAACCAAGGCTTCTAGATTGGCTAATTAACAGCCTTCCTCCACTGCCAGGGCAGAGGATTCCTACTTTGCTTCCCATTGGCCTCGGTTAATTGCAGTAGAACAGTGCCTGCTGCATCCTCCCCATTTCTCTTTGCTTCACTGGAAGTTGTCATACAAGAGTTCCCACTGCACTCTTCTATATTGGGGTCTTCAGGAGCTGAGGATTTTTTGTGTTTATGGGACATTCACCACCAAGAAACATTTCCAAACTTGCTTGAATCTGAAAGTCCAAAATAAAACTCTGGGGATAGTGCCACTGGGAAAGATGAGACCACATTTTCTGTTTGGGGAGAAGAGTATAGAAACGTTGAGTACCTAAAGGCGTAAGCTCCTGTGGAGACTGCCAGCTGCTTAGCAAATATTCTTCCCTCTACTTTATTAACAAATGTGGGCAGCAATTCATTCAGCTAAAACAACCCTTCCTCAGTCATCCTTCCAGCTAGATGTGAGTAAACTCTAAGCAGTAAGATGGAATAGTAGTATTACATCAGTACACAAGGGGCTGCCTCATTATTTTATTAATAGAGTGTTTTTTGTTTATTTATTTACTAAGGGTTTAACTCTGTCACTCAGGCTGGAGCCCAGTGGCACTAATCACGGCTCATTGCAGCCTTGACTTCCTGGTCTTAGGTGTTCTCCCACCTCAGCCTCCTGAGTAGCGAAACTGCAGGCTTGTGCCACCATACCCAGCTAAATTTTGTATTTTTTGTAGAGACAGGGTTTCACCAAGTTACCCAGGCTGGTCTCAAACTTCTGAGCTCAAGCAATCCTCCTGCCATGCCTTCCTAAAGTGCTGGAATTACAGGTGTGAGCCACTATGCCTGGCCTGGAGTTTGTTTTTTAGAGCAATCTTAGATTCACAGCAAATTGGGAAGAAAATAGAGATTGCCCATAAACCCACTGCCCCCACACATTCACAGCCTCTCTCATTATCAACATCCCCCACCACAGTAATACATTTCTTACAGTTGATAAACCTACGTAGATACATCATTATTATCCAAAACCCATAGTTTGCACTAGGGTTCATTCTTGGCGTTTTACATTCCGTGGGTGATATGGTTAAGCTTTGTGTCCCCACCCAGATCTCATCTTGAATTGTAATCCCCATAATCCCCATGTGTCAAGGGAGAGACAGGTGGAGGTAACTGAATCACGGGGGCAATTTCCCCATGCTGGTCTTGGTGAGTGAGTTCTCATGAGATCTGATAACCATTATAAGGGGCTCTTTCCCCTTCACTAGGCACGTCTTCCTGCTGTCTTGTGAAGAAGATACCTTGCTTCCCCTTTGCCTTCTGACATGATTGTAAGTTTCCTGAGGCCTCCCCAGTCATGCCGAACTCTGAGCCAATTAAACCTCTTTCCTTTATAAATTACCCAGTCTCAGGCAGTTCTTTATGGCAGTATGAAAATAGACTAATACAGTGGGTTTGGACAAAAGTATGACCTGTATTCACCATTACCGTATCATACAGACTCATTTCACTGCCCTAAAAATCCTCTGTGCTCTGCCTATTCACTGCTCCCTCCTCCCTATTCCCTGGAAACCACTGATATTTTCCTTGTCTTCATAGTTTTTCCTGTTCCATAATGTCATACAGTAGAAACCATGCAGTATGTAGCCTTCTACTATTGGCATCTCTCATTTAAAGTTTCCTCCATGTCTTTTCATAGACTGAGAGCTCATTGCTTTTTAGCATTGAATAATGCCCACTCTCTGGATGTACCATCATTTATTTATCCATTCACCTACTGAAAAACATCTTGGTTGCTTCCCAATTAGGCAATTATAAACAAAGCTGCTATAAACATCCATGTGCAGGTTTTTGTGTGGATGCAAGTCTAAACCTTATTTTGATAAATACTAAAGAACATGATTGCTGGATTGTATGGTAAGCATATGTTTAGTTGCACAGGAAACTGCCAAACTCTCTTCCAAGGTGGCTGTACCATTTTGCATTCCCATCAATAATGAATAAGGATTTTCCTTGTCTTTGTCAGCATTTGGTTTTGTCAGTGTTCTGGATTTGGGCCATTTCTAAATAGGTGTAGGGTGGTATCTCATTGTTTTAACCTGTATTTTCCTGATAATATCTGATGTGGAGCACCCGCTTATACGTTAACCTGGCATCTGTATATCTTCTTTCTTGAGGTGCCTGTTAAGGACTTGGCCCATTTTTTAAAATAGGCTTTCTGTGTTTTTATTGTTGAGTTTTAAGAGTTCTTTGCATATTTTGGATAACAGTCCTTTATCTGATATGTCTGTCGCAAGACTCTCCCACAGAGCAGATTTTGTTTTTTTTTAGTAAGAGTCTCACTCTGTCACCCATACCAGAGTTCAGAGGTACCATCATGGCTCACAGCAACCTCAACCTCATGGACTCAAGTGATCCCCACACTTACTTCATTCTCTCAAGTAGCTAGGACTATAGTCATGCACCATCATGCCCAGCTAATCACTTATTTTCTGTAGAGATGGGGGGGGTCTCACTTTGTCCCAGTCTGGTCTCAAATTCCTGGGCTCAAGCGATCCTCCCACCTCAGCCTCCTAAAGTGCTGGGATTACATGCCCAGCTGGAAATTTTCGATTTTAGTAAGAATTGCCTTCTTGATTCTTTCTTTTGTGGATTATGCCTTTTGTTTTGTGATTACAAAGTTATTGTCAAATCAAACATCATCTAGATTTTCTCCTATGTTATCCTCTAGGTGTTTTATAGTTTTGTCTTTTACACTTAGGTCTGTAAGCCATTTTAAGTTAATTTTAGGGAAGCAGGTAAGGTCTGTTTCTAAATTTACTTTTTTGCACACGGATGTCTAGTCATTCTGGTAACATTTGTTGGAAAGACTATCTTTTCTCCATGGAATTGCCTTTGCTCCTTTGATAAACATCACTTGACTATATTAATGTGAGTCTATTTCTGGGCTCTGTATTCAGTTCCATTGATCTATTTGTCTGTTCTTTTGCCAATAGTACCCTGTCCTGATTACTGTAGATTTACAGTATGCCTTGACATCAGGTAGTGTCAGTCCTCCAACTTTGCTCTTCTTGTTCAATATTATGTTGGCTATACAGGTCTTTTCCCTCTCCATGTAAATTTTAGAATCAGTTTGTTATATCCACAAAATAAATTGCTGAAATTTTGACTGGGATTGCACTGAATCCAAAGATCAAATTGAGGAAAACCGACATCTTGACCATTTTGAATCTTCCTAGCCCTGTACATGGAATAGCTCTCAGTTTCTTCAGTTCTTCTCTAATTTCTTTCATCAGAGTGTTGTAGTTTTTCTCATCTAGATCTTGTATACCATTTGATAGATTTGTACTAAGTATTTCATTTCTGAGGGAGATAATATAAATAGTATCGTGTTTTAATTTCAAATTTCGTTTCCTCACTGCTGGTACCTAGGAAAGTGATTGACTTTTTATGTATCCTGCAACCCTGCTATAATCACTTATTACTTCCAGGAGTATTTGTTGTCCATTCTCTTGGATTTCCTGAATAGATGATCATGTCAGTTGTGAAAAAAATAGTTTTTCTTCCTTTCCACTATGCATGCCTTTTTAGTTTGTTTCTAATTGAATTAGCTAAGACTTCAGCAATGCTGAAAACCAATATGAGAGAAGATACCCTTGCCTTGTTTCTGGCCTTAGTGGGAAAGCTTCAAGTTTCCCACTGTTAAGTATGTTAGCTATAGGATTTTTTTGCAGACGTTGTCAAATTGAGAATGTTCGTCTTTATTCCCAGGTTACTGAGCATATTTTAAAATTATGAATGGATGTTGAATTTTGTCAAGTACTTTTGCTGTATGTATTGATATACCTGTGGTTTTTTTATTAGTCTGTTGATGTAATTGATTACATTAATTAATTTTTGAAATTTGAATTAGAATTGCATACCTTGGCAGGAATAAGTTTTTTTTTTTTTGAGACGGAGTTTCGCTCTTGTTACCCAGGCTGGAGTGCAATGGCGTGATCTCAGCTCACCGCAACCTCCACCTCCTGGGTTCAAGCAATTCTCCACCTCCTGGGTTCAAGCAATTCTCCTGCCTCAGCCTCCCGAGTAGCTGGGACTACAGGCACGCACCACCATGCCCAGCTAATTTTTGTATTTTTAGTAGAGACAGGGTTTCACCATGTTGACCAGGATGGTCTCGATCTCTTGACCTCATGATCCACCCGCCTCAGCCTCCCAAAGTGCTGGGATTATAGGCGTGAGCCACCGCACCCGGCCGGCATGAATAATTTTTATACTTTGTTTTATACATTAGATTATAATAGTTTAGACATTTTTGGGTTTGATTTGCTAATATGTTGTTGAGAATGTTTGCATCCATGTTCATGAGAGTTATTGGTATGTAGTTGTGTTTTCTCGTAATGTCTTTAAATGGATTTGGTTATTAGGATGATCATGGATTTATCATTAGTTAGAAAGTGTTCCTTCCATTTCTATATTCTAAAAGTTCCTCATTCTTTTTATTTTTTGCATTGTATTTTATTGGATAAATGTAACAAAATTTAATCTGACCAGTCACATATGAATGAACATTAAAATTCTTTCTGATTGGCCGGGAGCCCTGGCTCATGCCTGTAATCCCAGCACTTTGGGAGGCCGAGGCGGGTGGATCACCTGAGGTCGGGAGTTTGAAACCAACCTGATCAACATGCAGAAACCCTGTCTTTACTAAAAACATAAAATTAGCTGGGTGTAGTGGTGCATGCCTGTAATCCTAGCTACTCGGGAGGCTGAAGCAGGAGAATCACTTGAACCTGGGAGGCAGAGGTTGCGGTGAGCCAAGATTGCACCATTGCACTTCAGCCTGGGCAACAAGAGCAAAACTCTGTCTCCAAAAAAAAAAAGATTATTTCTGATCTTTTGCTCATTGCAAAATAAAAATGCTACAATGAATACATGTGCCACACACATTTCTTTGCATGAATGTGGGTCTGTAGAAAAAATTAGTTTGTAACCTAAGTGTCTATCAACAGATGAACAAAAAATATGGTACATATACACAATGGAGTACTATGCTGCCAAGAAAAATAATGAGACTCTGTCATTTGCAACAACATGGATGGAACTGGAGGTCATTATGTTGAGTGAAATGGATCAGGCACAGAAAGACAAGCTTTGCATGTTCTCACTTATCTGTGGGAGCTAAAAATCAAAACAATTGAACTCATGGAGATAGAGAATAGAAGGATGGTTACCAGAAATTGGGAAGGGTGGCAGGGGTCAGGGAAGAAGTGGGAATGGTTAATGGGTACAAAAAGAATAGAAAGAATGAATGAGACCTACTCTACGGCACAACAGAGTGAATATACTCAATAATAATTCAATTGTATTTTTTTAAAAAAACTACAAGAGTATAATTGGATTGTTTATAATACAAAGGATGAATATTTAAGAGAATGGATATCCCATTTTCCATGATGTGATTATTACACATTGCATGGGTGATATCAAAGTATCTCATGTACCGCATAAATATATACAACTACTATGTACCCACAAAAATTAAAAATTTTTTAAAGTAATACTATTTGTAATTTAGTTGATTTCTCTGCTCTTATCTACTCTCAGAGCTATAAAGCCCATTGCCACATCTTAGGAAGACAACATTCTGAAAAACAGATAGGGATCTATTTCTCTAACATGAGTGGGAGTGCATGAGCATTTTGCTTTACACAAATACATTAATTGTCACATTTATCTTTTTCTCATTGTGTGTGTGTGTGTGTGTGTGTGTGTGTGTGTGTGTGTGTGGAGGGTTGTTATAGTCCACATTTTAAAACAAGAAAAATAAGTCAGTTGGACACAGTGGCTCGTGCCTGTAATCCCAGCACTTTGGGAGGCAAGGCTGAGGTGGGTGAATTGCTTGACCCCAGGGGTTCAAGACCAGCCTGGGAAACACAGTGAGACCTCGTCTCTACCAAAAATACAAAAATTACCTGGGTGTGCTGGTACGTGCCCATAGACCAAGCTGAGGGATTGGGGCTGAGGTGAGAGGATCGCTTGAGCCTGGGAGGCGGAGGCTGCAGTGAGCTATGATTGTGCCTCTGCACTCCAGCCTGGGTGACAGAGCAAGACTCTGTCAAAAAAAAAGAAAGAAAGAGAGAAAAAAATCAAATTCCGGTTCTCTTTTCTTTATACCAGTAAAGTTTCATAGCTCTTGAAATTAGGCTGACACCATTGAAGCAGGACACCATTCACATAGGTGCTGCAATATTTTTTTGTGTGCAATTTTATAACTTTATTTGATGTAGTTGACGATCAGCAATTCGTTCTCATCCACATTGACTGTCTGTAGATTTTTGAAAGTGGTAACAGGTACATAGGTAACCAAAGTATAGAGCTTACTTACCAAAGTATAGAGCTTACTTGGTGACTCTTCATCCTCATTACGTTTTCTGCACAACCACACACAGATTCAGTATGAGACATTCCTTATTCCTTTGGCCAGACAACTTTGTTGAGCCTGGTAGCAATGCACACAGCTGGACTTCCCATCTCCTTCATGGCAAATTTCCGAATCTCTTTGAGCGCCCGAGGGGCATGCCTCTTAAAGCCCACTTCATGGATGCACTTGTGAATGTTGATGGTGTAACTCTCCGGTCACCAGCTGGTTGATGGCAGAACGGCCCTTTTTCTTCTAGCCACCCTTCTTTGCAGGAGCCATTCTGCCGGGTCCAAGTTGGAAAGGAGGAGCGTGAGAGATTGTGGGAGAAGGAAAGCCGGTCTGCAATTCTCCAAATTCACACCTGCTGGGACAGGGGAAACTGAGGGTCAAAGGCAGCAGCAAGAAGCCATTCCCGGCAAGATAGGCTTGGGTCTACAGTGCTCGTGAAAACTAACGCATTAGAAATCGAGCTCCATCTTGTGGCGGCTAAAAAGAAAAAACAAGCAAATGCAAGTCTTGGCTTCACTCTCAGTTCTACGACCGCATTGGGAGACAACCCTCGGAAAGCTTGATTATTTCTTGGCTAGCTCCCCCAGAATAAATTTCTAAGCACATCTGTACAAGCAACTTTGTTTTTTAAATGCAGGAAGTCCCCTTCATTCCAGAATGCACATTCCAGAGACTATGGAGGCTGGAGATCTCTCCTGTATCTCATCTATTCTATGAGTTACCAGTGCCACTAGACGAAAGAAAATCCATGTAAATGCTTCATGACCTTGGGATGCTGGGGACTATTCAACTGTGGTTCCTTTTTACCTTTCTGTCTCATGCCTCCCCCAGCTCCAAATGCCATCTAGTTAACTGCTTCCCAAATGTTGATCTACACTGATGCTGTTCCATCAGAATTAATTGGGGACGTGCTTTGTTGTTGTTGTTGTTGTTTAATATGGATTGGGTCACTGCAGCATCAAAGCATCTTGATTTATAAAGTTTGGAGCAGAGGGCAATAATCCGTATTTAATTACAGATTAACTTTGTTCCCTTTACGTATTCCCTAGTAAATTGTAATGTGCAATCAGATTCCCCTGTTTTCTTGTTTTGTTTTTGAGTCAGGGTCTTACTCTATCATCAAGGCTGAAGTCCAGTGGTGCAATCACGGCTCACTGCAGCTTCAACCTCCCCAGTTCAAGTGATCCTCCCACCTGAGTCTCCTGAGTAGCTGGGACCACAGGCACACACCACCACACCACGTGGGGCTTATTTTTGCTTGTTTTTATTTTTTGAGACCAGGTTTCATCAGGTTGCCCAAGCTGGTCTCAAACTCCTGGGCTCAAGCCTGCCTCAGCCTCCCAAAGTGTTAGGATTACAGGTGTGAGCCCCTACACCCAGCAATGATTCCCCTGCTTTCTAGCAATTGAATAAATGCTTTCTTAACTAGAAAGTGTAATAAGAACTAGTATTAGACCATGAGAATTGGAACTAATATTACCTCTTGGAAACACAGATGTATCTTTATGGTCCACTCTATAGAACAAATGATCTTTTTCAGATGGGGTGATGATGCAGCCATTGACAGGAGAACATGAGCAGAAGTCCCAGTTAGGAAAGCCAATCTGAAGAGCGAGGCTGTTATCCCCAATATATTGTGCAAGCCCCTCTGGGAACTCTCTGGTCTTGAAATCACAGGTGTGGGCAAGCTAAGCTGTCAATAATTCTGTTCTTTTGGAAGAAGAGTTCTCAGCAACAGTAAACAGAGTCAATAATTCATCAGAAAAAAAGTCCCCCATACCCTTTAAACCTCAAATCTTACCACAAATAGTAAACCAACTAAATCTGGATCAGATTTGTGTATGTATACACAAAGCACATAATAGTTACTGAGAAAACAAATGAAAAAGGAAGGACAAACTCCGATACAAAAAGAGCCAATGTCTCCTCCAATAACCATGTCCCTTACTCTCATTCCCTCAGGTCCTAACACTAACTTCCTGTCCCAATTTGTAGGGAAGTGGTGTCAAATGGTTCCTCTTGACCAGTGTGTTCTCTTCCACTTGAAATGGCAATCACAGAGTAAATTTTGGAAGATACAGTCAAATAATTAACTGTGTGGGTCTCACAAAATTGATGGAGATTTTGTGAGACCCACACAGGGTTGGGAGGCTTGCTGGTTGATAAAATTCCTGGCAATTCATAACGTTTCGCCTGTTCTAAGTCACACTTGAGCTAATATTATACCAGGTTGTCCCTGTGTTAGTTATCAATTGCTGCATAGCAAATCACTCTCAAAGCAGTGGCTTAAAATAATAGTAATCTAATTTACTATCTGTTACAATTTCTCTGGAATTTGGGAGTTTCTGGGTTGAGTGTTTCTGGCTTGAAATCTCTCATGAGTTTGCAGTCAGATGTGAGCTGAGGCTGCAGTCATCTGAAGGCTTGACTGAGGCTAGAAAATTCACTTCCAGGTGACATAATCCCATAGATAATGAGTTGTTGCTGGAAAGTTGCTTCCCCTCCACAGAACTGCTTGAGTATTCTCACAACATGGCTGACAGTATCTCCCATGATGAGTGATCTGAGTGAGTGTTAAATGGAAGTTTCATTCTTTTTATGAACTACACTTGGAAGGGATATAGCATTACTTCTGCCATATTCCATTGGTCAGGGCAGTCACAAGTCCTGGTCCAGATTGAAATGGAAGGGGGAAAAAACCCTCTCCTCTCTGTGGGAGGAGTGGGATGAGTGGGATGAGTGGGAATAACCTGTAAAGACAATATGTGGGATGAGATAAATATATAACGTAGATATCAGTGGAAAATATAGTCTGCCACAGTCTCTAGAGATCATTCGGGTGAGAGATCCAAGATGGCTGATTACTAGCAGCTCAGGATTGTAGCTCCCAGAGAAATCGGACAGTAGGAGAGGACTCCACACTTTCGGACAAATTTTTGTTTCCCGCAGACTAGGAGATTCAGAGTGGAGGAGCCCCATGGGTCGCCAATGTGACTCTTGTGGCCGTTGTGGCGGTTTTGCCCTTTTGCCGGCGCCTCGGCACGGCAGTTCTCAGTGCAGAGTAAACGGGACCGGGTCCCCTTTTGATCAACGTTTGGAGCTCCAGGAAGGCAGAGTCGCCCATTTACCTGATTGAAAAAGGGATTCAAGAGGGAAGCCAGACCTGAGATTCCCAGGCAGAAAAGCACCGCAAATCTTAATGCCACTGTTTTAGCTGGCAGCAGTGGGTTGCTCAGATGCCGGCGCTGGGAATCAAGTTGGACATCCACTCAGAGACCTAATTTGAAAGCTGGCAATCACAAAGACGACAAGTGCATAAACTCACAATGATGGGAAGAAACCAGCGTAAAAAGGCTGAGAATAGCCAAAATCAGAATGCCTCTCCTTCTACAGGGGATCACAGTTCCTCATCAACAAGGGAACAAGGCCTGATGGAGAACAAGTGCATTCCATTAACAGAATTAGGCTTCAGAAGGCGGATAATAAGGAACTTTTGTGAGCTAAAAGAACACGTTCTAGCCCAATGTGAAGAAACTAAGAACCTTGAAAAAAGGTTTGACGAAATCCTAACGAGAATAGACAATTTAGAGACAAATATAAGTGAATTAATGGAACTGAAGAACACAATACGAGAACTTTGGGAAGTATGCACAGGTTTTAACAGTTGAATTGATCAAGCAGAAGAAAGGATATCAGAGGTCGAAGACCAACTTAATGAAACGAGAAGACAAGATTCGAGAAGAAAGAGTAAAAAGGAATGAGCAAAGTCTCCAAGAAATATGGGACTATGTGCAAAGACCTAATTTACGACTGATAGGTGTACCTGAATGTTCATGAAGAGAATGAATCCAAGTTGGAAAATATTCTTCAGGATATTATTCAGGAAAATTTTCCTAACCTAGTAAGGCAGGACAATATTCAACTCCAGGTAATCCAGAGAACACCACAAAGATATTCCTCTAGTAGAGCAACTCCAAGACACATAATCGTTAGATTCACTAGGGTTGAAATAAAGGAGAAAATTCTAAGGGCAGCTAGAGAGAAAGGTCAGGTTACCCATAAAGGGAAGCCTGTCAGACTCACAGCAGACCTCTCAGCAGAAACCCTACAAACTAGATGAGAGTGGGGGTCAATATTCAATATTCTCAAAGAAAAGAATTTTCAACCTAGAATCTCATATCCAGCCAAACTAAGCTTCATAAGTGAAGGAAAAATAAAATTTTTTGCAAACAAGCAAGCACTCAGAGATTTCATCACCACCAGGCCTGCTTTACAAGACCTTCTGAAAGAAGCATTACAAACAGAAAGGAACAACCAGTATCAGTCATCCCCAAAACTTACCAAAACCTAAAGAGTATCTCCATAATGAAGAATCTACATCAACTAACGGGCAAAATAGCCAGCTAGCATTAAATTACAATATTGAACTCACAAATATTAATATTAATCCTAAATCTAAATGGATTAAATGCCCCAATTAAAGACACA
>CAUYLG010053470.1:0-39003 GCA_963573385.1 Cacajao melanocephalus | reverse complement strand
ACCTAACACCATAAAAATCCTAGAAGAAAACCTAGGCAAAACCATTCAGGACATAGGCATAGGCAAGGACTTCATGACTAAAACACCAAAAGCAATGCAACAAAAGCCAAACTAGACAAATGGGATCTAATTAAACTTAAGAGCTTCTGTACAGCAAAAGAAACAATCATTAGAGGGAACAAGAAACCAACAGAATGGGAAAAAATTTTTGCAACCTACACATCTGGCAAAGGGCTGTTGTCCAGAATCTACAAAGAACTAAAACAGATTTACAAGAAAAAAACAAACAACCTCATTAAAAAGTGGGCTAAGGTTATGGACAGCGACTTTTCAAAAGAAGACATATATGAAGCCAACAAACATATGAAAAAAATGCTCATCATCACTAGTCATTAGAGAAATGCAAATCAAAACTACATTAAGATACCATCTCACGCCAGTTAGAATGGCAATCATTAAAAAATATGGAGACAACAGATGCTGGAGAGAATATGGAGAAATAGGAACACTTTTACACTGTGGATGGGAATGTAAATTAGTTCAACCATTGTGGAAGACAGTGTGGCGATTCCTCAAGGACCTAGAAATAGAAATTCCATTTGACCCAGCAATCCCATTACTGGGTTATACCCAAAGGACTATAAATAATTCTATTATAAAGACACATGCACAGGCATGTTCATTGTGGCACTGTTTACAATAACAAAGACCTACAACCAACCCAAATGCCCATCAATGATAGACTGGACAAAGAAAATGTGGCACATATACACCATGGAATACCATGCAGCCATAAAAAACGATGAGTTTGTGTCCTTTGTAGGGACATGGATGAACCTGGAAACTATCATTCTCAGCAAACTTACACAAGAACAGAAAATCAAACACCACATGTTCTCACTCATTGGTGGATGTTGAACAATGAGAACACTTGAACACAAAGAGGGGAGCATCACACACTGGGGCCCATTGGGCCCATTGGGAGAGATAGTGGGTGGGAGGGTAGGGGAAGGATAAAGTGGGAAAAATGTCAGGTATAAGTGATGGGGGGATGGTGGCAACAAACTACCTTTCCATGAACGTACGTATGCAACAATCTTGCATGATCTGCACATGTACCCCAGAATCTAAAGTACAGTAATAATAATAATAAATTATTCCCTGTTAAAAACAAAACAAAACAAACCCAACAGGGCCCCTTGGAGATATTGCTAATTCCAGTGCTGTAGCAAAAAAGGTAATATGTGTAGTTCAATATGGCAGCTACTAGACTCTTGTGGCTATTTAAAATTACATTATTTAAAATTAAATAAAATCAATAAGTTAGTTCCTCAGTTGTACTGGCCACATTTCAAATGCTCAATAGCTAGCTACACTTCGCTAGTGGCTAAAGTATTGAATAGCTCAGATTTGGAACATTTCCATCATTGCAGAAAGTTCACTGGACAGCATTATGCTAGCAAATGGAAAGGAATGCTCCAAGAAATAATAATCACGATAACATACAAACCGGATTGAAGAATCTTCCACTGGCCAAGACTGGGAACATTCGGGAAGTGAAATAATAGAAAATATTAAAATGATTAAAAACAGTAATTTATATACCATTGGAAAAATAGAAATCCATTCACACTGATGACAAGTAACATACATAAATTAGAGAGAAGAGAAGACTCTTGCTTAGAGGAGAATGTTGAAGACCAGTGGTAAATGTGGAAGGAATCCTGGAGTTTGAAATAGCCATTTTGCAACCGTCATAGTAAAGATGGGGTCAGGAAACAATCATTAAGGGAGTATAAATCTAGAGGGAGAATTTGACAAAGACTAGGATATTTGCATGATTTTCTCCAGATTGCTTATTAGTTGGAAGAACAAAAATGATAATTTTACATTGGAGTAATCAGATAACACCTTGGCAGGGTGATCAAAATTAACATTACCAGTGAGGGGCAGATGGACATTGAGTTTCTCTATATGCGCTATCCTGAGGAGGACACATCACTGAGGTACTAGTCTGGCTGCGATCCAGTACTTGAACCTAATCACAAAGAAGCCATCAGACAAACCCAAGATGAGTAATGTTTTATTTGAGATATGACAACAAAATGAAATATCTGATTACTACATGGGATTCTGAGTAGAGGGAAAAAGGACAGTTTAAGGCCAAGTGATAAAGTTGGATCACAGATGGGAGATTAGATAAAAGTACTGTATTAATGTTAAATTTACTGAAGTTGATTATTATCAGGTTGTTATGTAAGAGATATTCCTATTATGAGAAAATACACATTAATGTGTTTAGGGGCAAAAGGCCAGGATGCATGCAACTCACCCTGAAATGGTTAAAAAAATGTATACTTATTCACCCGACACATGCAAAGAGAAAAAAACTGATAAAGCAAATGGGTTAAATGTTAACACTAGACAAATCTGGATAAAGAGAATGCAGATCTCTGTGGTGTTATCCTTTCAAGTATGAAATTATTTCACCAAAAAAAGATTAAGAAAGTTATCTTAAATGTCCTGTTTACTCTCATTTCTACTAGTTCTTTGACTGTATATCTGACTGTTCAGTTCTTCCATGTCCCTGGGACCTGGAATGCATACATCTCAGTCTAGACTTAAGAGTCTTTACATCTGCTTTTCCCTCTACCTGGAATGTTCTCCCCTGGGTAGTTGAAGGACTAGTGACTTCTCATCACTGAGGTTCAATTCTACATCCAGATGCCATCTGCCTAGAGAGAGACTTTCTTGGAAACCCTGTGTATTTCTTCTTTGCACTTATCATTAACTGAAATTGTTCATTTCTTATTGTGTTTCTTCAAGTCAATGCACATACCATGAGGCCAGTGATTTTGTCTTTACTGCTGGATCTTTGGTGTCTGGAACAGAACCTTTATTGAGTAACCACCTAACAAATATTTGTCTAATGACTAAATAAATGACACTTTCTTTTTCTTTTTTTTCTTTTAAGATGGAGTTTTGCTCTCGTTGCCCAGGCTGGAGTACAATGGTGCCATCTCAGCTCACTGCAACCTCCATCTCCTAGGTTCAAGCAATTCTCCTGCCTCAGCCTCCCAAGTAGCTGGGATTACAGGCATGCGTGACCATGCCCAGTTAATTTTGTATTTTTAGTAGAGATGGATTTTCTCCATGTTGGTCAGGCTGGTCTGGAAATCCTAAACTCAGGTGATCTACCCGCCTCGGCCTCCCAAATAATGGGATTACAGGCGTAAGCCATGGCACCTAGCTTGACACTTTCTTTAATGTCCTTTATGACTTGCATTTTATCTTCATGATTCTACAACTCACTTATGACCCCTCTGGAATCTGGCTCTGTGTCTGTTGCAGTGGGTAGCATTAGATATGAGTAGGGCAGGAAAGGGCTTCCTCTCCAACTCCCCCCAGCAGCACACACTAGGAGTGTTAGGTGACCATCAGGTGATGGTCAGGCAGTTGTTAACTATTTCTCTAAAGTAACAATTGGTTACAGCTGGTGCCAGGGAAAGCCTGTCTCCTAACAGAAAATACCTGAAACCAGGCCAGGCACAGTGGCTCTTGCCTGTAATCCTAGCACTTTGAGAGGCCAAGGCAGGCGGATCACTTGAGGCCAGGAGTGTGAAACCAGCCTGGCGAACATGGTAAAATCCTGTCTCTACTAAAAATACAAACATTAGCCAGCTATGGTAGCACACACCTGTAATCCCAGTTACAGGGCGAAGTAAGGGTGGTGGGGGTTGGTAGTGGCTGAGGCACGAGAATCGTTTGAACCTGGGAGGTGGAGGTTGCCATAAGTCAAGATCGCTCAGCAGTTTCCCAATAAGATCTCAGGAGTGAGGAGAAGTAACAGAAGATCCCAGAAGAATACCAACATCTAAAACCCGAGTCAAGAGGTTATGCGGAGCTCTTGGTTTCTCAAGTTCCCTGCTTGGCCCTCTTCCAAGTTGTACTTTCCTTCTTTTATGTCCTTACCTTACTGTTCTAAAGCCTTTTTTTTTTTCATTTGTTTTTAAAACTCCCACTCCTGCTCAGAAACTCAGCTCGGTTTCTTTTGCCTTATGCCCCCAGTCGAATTCCTTCTACTGAGTAGGCAAGAATTGAAGTTGCTACAGACCTGTATGGATATGCCTCCGGTAACTCAGATACTTTCCACAGGTAATGGGTCCTCCTTAGCTTGGTAGTGACATTGAAGATTTTATGCCCTGTAATCACATGTCCCAGGGTCTACCTCTAGCTCTGTCATTCACCTGTCCTTACCTCTGGTCATGGGAGTGACCTCATAGGCTTTGGTGAAAATTTAATGAGATAATGAATACAAAGTGTTTATAGCAGTGCCTGACCCATAGTAATCAGTAAATACTTGATATATTAATCATTGATATATTGGCCTGGCACAAAGCCTAGCAGAACATAGGTATTTAATAAATATTGAATTTCCAAATGGTAAAAATTCCATTTTCATTTCATTCTTTTGTTTTGGAAAATATCTCCTAATTTTGGGAGTGGCATCTGGTTACTGTCTTTTGTTAGCAAAGAACCAAAAAAATAAAACATAAAACATTTTGTATACCTATCAGTTAAATTAAAAAGATTTGGGGGGAGATATTTACATTTTTTGAAAGATTCTAAATCTTAGATTTTTGTGTATGTGTTATTCTGATTACTACAGAGTTTTTCACAGTAGTTTAAAAGCACAGTTTAACTAAACTAGGCATTCAATGGTGGCATCCTCCTTTGTTTTACAGAGAATAGAATTGCAACAAAATACGTAGCTTAGTTGACACTAATTCTAATGCCATTTTTCCTTGACTTATTTTGTTTGTTGTAATTTTTATTGACATCCCTGTAAGAACTCCTTTAAAAGAGAAGTCTATTTTATTTACTTCTATAATTCAGGTTCATATTTTTAGTTTATTTCTACTTCTTTACATGTCCATCAGTTGTGATTTAAAATTCCTTTTGGCATGTTATTTCAATCTTTTGGAATGATTTTTATTGTTTTTCCCAAAATAAAAATGTTATTTTTTTTAAATTTTAAGTTCGGGCGACATGTACAGGTTGTCATAGGTAAACTGTGTCATGGGGGTTTGGTTTACAGATTATTTTGTCATTGAGTAATAAGCATGTTACCTGATAGGTAGTTTTTCAATTCTCAGCCTCCTCCTACCCTCCACTCTCAAGTAGGCCTGGTGTCTATTGTTGCCTTCATTGTGTCCGTATGTACTTAATGTTTAGCTCCCACTTACAAGTGAAAACATGTGGTATTTGGTTTTCTGTTCCTGTGTTAGTTCACTTAGGATAATGGCCTCCAATTCTATCCATGTTGCTGCAAAGAACATGATGGAATTCTTTTTTTATGGCTGTGTAGTATTCCATGGTGCAAATGTGCATTTAAAAATAATCCAGTCTTCCACTGGTGGGCATTTAGGTTGATTTCATATCTTTGCTATTGTGAACAGTGCTGCAATGAACATACATGTGCATGTGCTTTGATGGCAGCATGATTTCTATTCCTTTGGGTATATACCTGGTAATGTGATTGCTGGATTGAATGGTAGTTCTACCTTTAGCTTTAGCTCAGGAGTTCGAGACCAGCCTGGGAAACATGGTGACACCCTGTCTCTATAAAAAATACAAAGATTAGCCAGGTATGATGGTACATGTCTGTAGTTCCAGCTACTGAGGCAGGAGGATTTGAATCCAGGAGATTGAGGCTGCAATTAGCAAAGATCACGCCACTGCACTTCAGCCTAGGTGAAAAAGTGGGACCCTGTCTCAAAAAAATAAAAAGGAAAAAGTTTATTATATAACATAGGGAGACTAGTACTCCAAAAGACATCAGACCTTGTGTCATCCCATTGAGGGCTTAAAAAAATGGAATACAGGTTAATGGGAGAGACTCTGTTAAGACAGTATTTCCAAGTTTTACCTGTTTCAGGAAATCAACAGAGAAGATCGTTAGCAGGTCCACTATTCCAGGTACACTTCAAAAAAATTTTTTTTCTACTCTATGATGTAAGGGCAATTATTCAAAGGACATACACAGTTTTACCGAGTAAGTTTACTTGGTGGACTAAGTTTCAAATATATTCTTTAACTGATATTTTCTTAGGTTTAATTCTTAAATATGATTTTTATGTTGCAATTTAAAATCTGAATCTGAAAGAGCTAGTCATCCTTTATCTCTCTTTCTTAGTCTTCTGGTCTTTTTATTTGGTTAAATATGTTTTTATTTCTATCAACAGCCTTGTGGAATTTGTATAGGAAACATCAGCCATGCTGGCATTTCCAAGCAGACTGAAATATTTGGCAACTTTCATCTCAGAGGTCAGTTTTCCTTGTTCATGTTTGGATGCTTTGATGAGTCTGGTAAATGTTCTGAGTCACATGCAATACTTTCAAGGATTTTCTTGAGTTCAGAGGCAAATAAACTAATTTATCTGAGACATTAACTTGAATAACAGCATTTAATCTGGTAAATGAACAGGCAGAGAATTTAGTGTGGAGATAGGTAGGTGCAGAATGTGGAAGGTCTGGTAAGCCCAAGGGGCGAGAGCAGTTGGACAGGGAAGGGTGTAAAAACACCACATATTTGGGCAGGAAAACAAAATCTTAAGTTGTTAGAATCAGTCTACAAGTGTGAGGTGAGAACAGGAAACAGGTGTGAGAAATGAGAACGAAGGGTATGTGGTAGAGACAGGATTTTGAGCTTCTAGGGGTCAGCTAGGTCAGAATCCCAGAGATGAGGAAGGCAGTCAAGACTCCGACAAACAAGCACTGGTATGCAGGTGAGGCCACTGTAGCAAAAGGTTTGGAGCTTGTAGCTCACGGTTAGTCAGAAAGACCTGGGAGCTCTGCATAGACCAGGGAGGAAGGGAGTTGCAGTGGAGGGCTCCAAATGTCCAGGATCCCAGCTCCGTTAAGGTTTCCCGCTCATTTTGGGCAAACAATTCTGGCAGGTGTACAGGTGTATGTGAATAGCTAGGGAGGGGTCAGCTGTACTTGTAGCAGAAGCAAATGCTTGTGTCTTTGGGGAGTTTTAATGTATTACAGAATTTTATTCATTTTAATTAACTTACAAGTAGCTAATTGTTTTCCTAACCCTTAAAGGAATACTTTTTTTTTTTTTTTTTTTTTTTGGAGAGAAAAAAATCAAGTAATAAATACTTTAGTAATATTTCTAAAAACTGTTCTCCTTTTCAGGAGAAATTTTATTTAAACACAATGTCTTATTAAGGGTAAGTATGGGACACTTTGTTGCTAAAAGTATTGCCTAACTCATGGGGGTTTTATTTCTCCTTTGAGGCAGAGTGTGTCAGAAATGAAAAAGCTGGGCTCAGCATTCCCAGTGCTATCAACATTCTCAGGATTTATTCAGCTTCAGTCATTTTAAGGGTGTAGCTGAGGAATTATGTAAATCATCAGCTTCCTGAGGGGATCTAATGATACACTGGAAGAAACAGTAGAGGCTGCCCAGCTTCACCGTTTTCTCTAGGGACTACATCCCACATAGGCTGTGCCGTGATGTGCCTAAATGTCCATGTGACCTCATTCTCTGGCCAAGCAGTTTGGACCACAGTGGCTACCTGGACAGGCAGACTGACTCTATTGTCTGGCACATCACCCCCAAATTCTTCCTCTCAAGAACTTGAGTCAAAAGACTCAGTTTGTGATGGCAGCTGGATCTTGAGTTTACGTCATGTTGGGGTTAGGGTCTGTGTGTTTAAAGCCAAAACCATCTAGAAGCTAAAGTTGTGAGCAAATAAATTATGGATAAAAGAGTGGAAATGCAGCAAGAGAATATATCAAACAAAGAGAAACAGAGATGAAAGCCAGTGCTGGGTTGCAGAGGTAGTGAGGGGGTAGTGGTGAGGAGAAAGATGATTGAGAAACAGACCAAGTGGCCAAGTGAGTATTTGCTTTGATTCTTGATGTCTTCCTTGTCTCTAGCTCCCTGTCCTGTGAGATCCTTTTGATTTGAATTAGTTGGAATGATGTTGATTCCTTGCTCCTAAACTAGCTTTCATTAAAACAAACACAAAATTTTAGGCCATAAAACTGCTTTTGGGGTGTTATAACACACAGATTTTATTAATTTTAATTAACTTAAAAGTTTAAGTAGCTCAGATATTTGTTTTCCTAACCCCTAGAGGAGTACTTTTTTTTTTTTTTTTTTTTTTGAGAAAAGGGAAAAAAATCAAGTATAAATAAATGTTCCAGAGAAGGGAGCTCTGAAAGTAATCAAAGCTTCATGAAGAGAATTTGACATGAATGGCAAACTCTAGACATATCAAACTATGAAGAGTCAGTAAGTGTGAAACTATAAACAATACTGTTCACGAAAGTAACATTTACTGAAATAGTTTTAGGGTCAGCAGTCCGCAACTTTGGAAACTTCTTACAGCATATCAGTAATTTTAGCTGACTGCTGAAAACATGGCTAATAACTTTAATGTCACCTTTTATTTGGTATTCTATGCCTCTTTAACTGGAGATGTCTGAGGAAGGGAAAATGTACTCACAATATAATGGGAGAGACAGCTTTTAAATCTATATCTTTTCAGAGAGGATCTTGTCATTACTGAGTTGGTGACATGAGAAGGTAAAAGGAAAGTTATTTATTCCTTTCAGCTTTCACCCAAGAGTGGTGATCATAGTTGATTCATCCATTAGTCCTGATCTGTTTCAGTGATATTTGCAGATTATTTATTTTGGGGGGCATTTTTAGCACTAGAATTTTGTGAAAAGAAGTGTAACTCAGAATCCTACGTGACGATGTGTTTTGCTATTGGCTGCTAATTCTTTTCACACACAAAAAAAGACATTTTAACATATTGGATGAATTGACTATTTCTATTGGAAATTAACAAAAAGAAGGAGAGAAAATAGTGGCAGCAACATGGATGAGGATTTAAGAACTGTTTCAAAACAGGTATTCAAAGATTAGGAGTAGAGGTAGATCATGCCAAAGCCACTGACAGATGCCTCTCTCTCTATAAACTAGTGATTCTTTTTTTTTTTTTTAATTTAGGTTCTGGGGTACATGTGCAGATCATGCATGGTTGTTGCATAGGTACATATCTGGCAAGGTGGTTTGCTAACTCCATCCCCCCCATCACCTATAGCTAGCATTTCTCCCCATGTTATCCCTCCCCAACCTCCCCACCACCTGCCTCCCTTTCCTAACCCCCACCAACAGACCCCAGTGTATGATGCTCCCCTCCCTGTGTCCATGTGTTCTCATTGTTCAATACCTGCCTATGAGTGAGAACATGCAGTGTCTGATTTTCCATTTTTGTGTCAGTTTGCTGAGAATGATGTTTTCCAGATTCATCCATGTTTCTACAAAGGACACAAACTCATTGTTTTTGTATGGATGCATAGTATTCCATGTTGTATATGCACCACATTTTTCTTGTCCAGTTTATCATCGATGGGCATTTGGGTTGGTTGCAGGTCTTTGCTATTGTAAACAGTGCTGCAATGAACATACATGTGCATGTGTCTTTATAATAGAATGATTTATAATCGTTTGATTATAATCAAACGTATTAAAAAAACATCAATGTAATGGGATTGCTGGGTCAAATGGAATTTCTATTTCTAGATCCTTGAGGAATCGCCACACTGTCTTCCACAATGGTTGAACTAATTACACTCCCACCAACTGTGTAGGAGTCTTCCTATTTCTCCACATCCTCTCCAGCATCTGTTGTCTCCAGATGTTTTAATGATTGCCATTCTATCTGGCGTGAGATGGTATCTTAATGTGGTTTTGATTTGCATTTCTCTAATGACCAGTGATGATTAGCATTTTTTCATATGTTTGTTGGCTGCACAAATGTCTTCTTTTGAAAAGTGTCTGTTCATATCCTTAGCCCACTTTTTGATGGGATTGTTTGTTTTTTTCTTGTAAATTTGTTTAAGTTATTTGCCGGATGGGGAGGTGGCAAAAATGTTTTCCCATTCTGTTGGTTTCTGGTTCACTCTAATGATTGTTTCTTTTGCTGTACAGAAGCTCTTAAGTTTAATTAGATCCCATTTGTCTAGTTTGGCTTTTGTTGTATTGCTTTTGGTGTTTTAGTCATGAAGTCCTTGCCTATGCCTATGTCCTGAATGGTTTTGCCTAGGTTTTCTTGTAGGATTTTTATGGTGTTAGGTCTTATGTTTAAATCTTTAATCCGTCTGTAGTTAATTTTAGTGTAAGGTGTCAGGAAGGGGTCCAGTTTCTGCTTTCTGCATATGGCTAGCCAGTTTTCCCAACACCATTTCAGGGAATCCTTTCCCCATTGCTTGTTTTTGTCAGGTTTGTCAAAGATCAGATGGTTGTAGATGTGAGGCATTGCCTCCGAGGCATCTGTTCTGTTCCATTGGTCCATGTCTCTGTTTTGGTACCAGTACCATGCTGTTTTGATTACTGTAGCCTTGTAGTATACTTTGAAGTCAGGTAGAGTGATGCCTTCAGCTTTGTTGTTTTTGCTTAGGGTTGTCTTGACTATGTGGCTGCTCTTTTGGTTCCATATGAAGTTTAAAGTGTTTTTTTTTTTCCAGTTCTGTGAAGAAGGTCATTGGTAGCTTGATGGGGATAGCATTGAATCTATAAATTGCTTTTGGCAATATGGCCATTTTCACGATATTAATTCTTCCTAACCATGAGGCTAGAAATAAGAGCAGACATAAACTAGTGATTCTTACGGTGGTGAGGAGGACCCTCTAGAGCTATGCTAATGATTTCAAAGGATATTATGAAGTTCTCAGAATATAATTAATTTTTGATACTAAATGTAAAGGAAAAAAACCCATGTTTTTAGAATTAAAAGGGACATTTTATGTGAAAGTACCTACTTCAGTGTCTGCTTTGTGGAAGGTGTTCCACAAAACCATTTTTAATTTAGGAGGAAGTGCCACTCATTCAAAAGCCTAAGGCATCACCTTAGGCATCACCTCTGTAATTTTAGAGGAAGATCCTTAAACCTGAATATTGAATTCATAGGGCCTTGGAAAAAATAACTCAAGCTTTATCTCAGGTCCCTGACCACCTGTCCCTCCTGGAATCAAAATTACCAGATCATCTAATTTATAGTTTTTATATAATCAAGCTATTTCCATGGCTTCATGGAGGTTTGTGATCAGCAGAATATTGTTGATTTGGTAGCCAAGATGCTCTAAAAAAAAAGAGCAGCACACTGACGATCTTTTCTCCAGTCTTTGTCTATGTTAAATATACTTTAATGAAAATATATGTGGCCACATGCTGTTAGGAGGCTTCTGCACTTGCTGATTCTTTGAGAGAGGAAAACTGCAAGAGGTCAGACTTGAGCACAACTTTCCCCACAAGGCTAAAATGTGAGCTCATTAGCCTGGCACACACTCTCTCTCAATTGAATGCTTCTTCAGCTCCATCTTCTCTAATACTCTGGGACTTGCAGACAGACGTAAGTAATCACTTACAGTTCTCTGGAAACCCCATTATCTCTCTTGCATCTATGCTCCCTCTTCCTTAAATGACCCCTTGCCACATGCCCCCTGTCCTTTCAGTCAGCTTAGGCATACCTGGGCAGCCCTCCTCAAATCCTCCAGGCTTCAACCCCTTTTATAACGATCATCTCATTTTATACTCATAGTAATAAAGGTTTAAGAAGGGCAGCTATTAATTAAGAACATTCTCAGTTAATAAATGAGAAGGAGATTAGGAGAATGGACTTGCTCAGGGCCAAAAAGCTTACTAATGGTGGAGTCAGGACTAGCATCTGTGTCCTCTTAGGCTAAGTCTAGCATTATAGTCCCATACCCTATACCAATTTTGGAAGATGAAGGCCAGGATGGAATTTAACTTCCAGTTTTAGCTTCTGGAGTTGCAAGGCTAATAAGGCAAAGCAGTTTTTGGATGAGAATGAAGGACAATTCCTAGAGGAAAACTGTGCTTTACTTTATGAAAAAAATTGACATTCAATAATGTTCTAGTGTAACTGGGGTTTTAGGCTATCTATTAACAGCATCCTTTAGTAGTTTCTTGGCTTAGGGAGTTGCCTTTATTAAAATCTAATCACACCTTCCTGGATCAGAGGTATGCAGAGCTCAATTCCTAGAAAAACAGGTTGTAATGCTGCCTTTACACTCCTATTCTATTCAGGTGCTTTGGCTATGTAGTGGTTGCTTCACTGCTATTGAACAAAACTTTCTTATGTTATAGTCAATTTGCCCTATGTGGGCAATGGACATGACAGCAATTAACTTTCCTCCAGAAGTTAATTCTTGATATTCAACTCACCATTACTTTTATTATTTTTTAAAATGGTATGTTTTTCTTAATTTAATTATATCTTTCTGGGTTGTTTTATTTCACTAAACACTTGTTTGCTTAGTTGATTTTTAAAACTCTCGTTGACACTTCTTTCATTGTGTCTTTTCCAAGATATTTAACATTTTCAAGGTTTTTGTTCAACAACCACTCTCTTCCTGTTTGGACACATTTTTGTTTTTATTAGTTTACTTCAGATTCTCTTTAAGAATACTCAAAGAGTTTCATGGACATGATCTAATGTTACATACAGGGTAGAGAATAGACACATCCTCTTCCTTACTCTTGATTAAATGCTTTCTTTATCGTTAATTTGGGCTGCTATGCTCAGGACTATGAGCTTCCTAAGATGAACAAGGCATTCTCTTTTCATAGAAAAGGTAAGGCAGTGGTTATGGTTTATTGACAGGGTGTTGTGTCTTGGGATTGACAGAAGTTGGTTGGATTAGAATTTAAAATTGTACCCATTGGAGGCTGCAACAGTCAGACTTCTATAAACAGTTGTCAACAAAGAGCTCAATATGAAGTACCAAGATGTCTTCAGAAGTGAAGAAATGGGCAGAGCATTAGTAGGGATTCTGGGAGCAGTCACACAGGAGATTCAGGCATTGAGTGTAGGCTGAGGTTTGGGCAAGGATGGTGATCAGAGCAGGAGCAGGATGGAGAGTCCAGGAGTACCAGAGTCAGAGTTGGCTCTCTAAGTGGAGAGCAGCAGGCTGTTTGCCCTGGGGACCCACTGGGGCTGGGGCTTGGGAGGGAGGCCATCATCATGACTGGAACATGGTCCAGTAGAAGAATAAATGAACGTTGGGCTTTTCTTAACTAAACGACAGGCACTATTGTGTTGTATTCCCCTAGAGACCACCAAAGTGATGCCTTGCAAATGATTTTCTATGAATGCAAAAAAAGATGATTAAAATGAGACTCTAACCTTACTCCCTTTCTTCTCTTTTGATAACTCTCTTTTGCAGTTTTCCTTCTTGGGATAGTATTTATCTTTGTTATTAATCTGGAGAAGCCATTATATTGGTTAAAATTTTACTCTACGTGAGACAAAAAGATATCTCATTGGCAAGGCTGTGACATCTGTTTTGATAAGTGATTGGAAGTAACTTTACCCTTGCAATTGAAAAACAAATGAGATGTCTCTAAGACAGTTTCTAAATTTCTGGCCATCTGCTCCAGCCTTTTCCTTCATGTTTACACAGTAATATCTTTCTGTCCCCACTGCAAGACCAGGAATGCTTCAGTTTCTGAGCAGGAAGCATGTTAGCAGTTTGATTGCTAATAGTAAATAACAAGTAGAAGTTTTTACTTAATTATTTCTTCCTGAAGAGCAGGCACTGCATCCACGTAAGAGCAGAATTTCCTCAGACTGTGATAAACCTGCAAGATTGTCTCTCAGTGGCAATCGAAAGACCCTGAGGTCTCACCCTCCTACGAGTTTCAGGTACCATTGGGTCACATACTCTGGATATAATAGCTATATTGTTTCCTAATCACATGTTACCAGTTCTGATCAAATCTTCTTTCTGCCTGGCTGGTATTGCCAAGATCAGGCACTCCTAATTCCCAAGGCAGCTCACATTACGACAGGAGCTGAAAATGGCTAGAACCATCACCACCACCACCACCATTATTATCACCACCACTTTCACCACCACAACAAAATAACTGAAAAGGGTTAGGTCTGAGAGAAAATAACAGGAGAAAGTTTGCTGTCTTTGAATGGAAACTTGAAATTTGCCACTGGCTTCTAGAGAAGATTTATGGCTGTCTAATCTTTATATTTTTCTCCATTTTAACTAGGATTCTTCCTGGAATTAAAATATAGGTTATATTTGCATCCAAAATTTGGAAAGGAATATATGATAATGACTCTGTGCTTTTAAATCATTAAAACAAATAAAACAAAATGGCAACCACAAAATAGAGCAACATCGAGAAATCACACTTGATTCATGGGCTGTTTTTCACACTCTATATTATGAAAGAGAGATATACCAGAATTAGTCTCCCTCTTTTGGATGATGGAACTCTTAAGACTTATATCTTCAATTTCAAAGAATAGTCAATAGAAATAAGATTTATCGAAATTGTAGATGGTAGGTCATGAAAATTTTCCTATCCTGAAGAAAAATGTAATTTTATTTCCATTTACTATGTTTGAATAAAATTTAAAATGTATGACAAAGCTGTCTTCAAATAATCTTGGTTTACAGACAAATGTCCTTGCAGCTTAAACCTTTAAGATGCTCCCAACGATAAATAACATTAATGCTATTTAGCAATAGCAGTGAGTTTTTGCCACTAGTGGAAACAGTTTCAATGTGTTGATAAACTGCACCTTAATTAGTAAGCTGCTATAACTAAGACACCATTAATGAAAAATAATACTGATGTATATTGACAGAACTCTAACTTGCACATCAAATAACACATCATAAGTTTTCTCATTAAAGTGCTATAGCTATGTGAAATCAATCAATCTATCTGTCTATATCTCTAGAAAAATGAAAAAATTAAAACATTTTGACTGGGCATTTAAAGATGCTCAAGTCTGAATTCTAAATAGGGATGCTGTCTTACTGAACTTTGAGTATTTAAACTTTAGCATCTCAGATACTCACATGGAATGTACTGCTTCTCCCATTCCTATAGCTGTCTGGGTAAAATTGGTCCATCTTTTAAATCCCAGCTGAGATAACAACTCCTACTTCAGATAACTTCCTTTGTTCTTCCTCCTTCCTTCAAACATCCCAGCCTTTTTAACTTTTACTTCCCTTGCAATATTTGATGCTTCTTGCCTTCCATCCATTGCAGAATATTTTATTTGTTTTCAATATAAGCTTCTTGAGGGTCATGATGACATTTCCTTCACTCTTGCATGTTTTATAATGACATATCAGAGAAGTAATTTAATAAATGAATGCCCCTTATTCCATTCTCCCGCTTTATGTTCTTCAGAGGTATTATTGCTAGCTGAAATTACTGCATTTTGCTGTAGTTGTTTCTCACTTATTTATAATCTCTTAATGATTTATAATCTCTCAACTCAAATGAAGCCCCACAAGGACAGAGGCTTTACCTGTCTTATTCACTTTAGTATTCATATCCCCAGCATTTAGCATAATAGCTAACTCATATGGACCTAATTTTGTAGTTATTTCTTGTCTTCAAGTTCTTTCTCTGTCTTTCTTTCTTTTTTTTTTCTTTTCTTTTTTTTTTTTTTTTTTAGAGATGGAGTAACGCCCTGTTGCCCAGGCTGCAGTGCAGTGGCATGTTATTAGCTCCCTGCAACCTCCCCCTCTCAGGTTCAAGCAATTCTCCTGCCTCAGCCTCCCAAGTAGCTGGGACTACAGGCACATGCCGCCACCCCTGGTTAATTTCTTTTGTATATTAGTAGAGATGGGGTTTCACCGTGTTGCCCAGCTGGTCTTGAACTCCTGAGCTCAGGCAATCTGCCTGCCTCGGCCTCCCAAAGTGCTAGGATTACAGGCTCAGCCACCATGCCTGGCCTATTTCTTTTCCTTAAAGAGGACTCTTCTATTCCCAATTTTATAAACTTCAGTATCTCACAAACTCCAGATCTATCCCTATCTCTTCCTCTAAACTTTAACTTGACCACAATTCTGGACAGTTAATCATTAACTTAGGTACCTTTTTGAAATCTGAACTCTGTCAGTTTCTGCTTTTCTTGAGCTCTAAGACCTTCCCTCTATGTGCTGACACCTAACCAGAGCTTTTCCCCAGTCTCAAAAATTCTAAAAAATACTGTAGATTTGTATTCAGTATAAAGTTTCGAATGCAGATTATGACTTCATAATTTTCCCTGACCTTCAGTTATAGAAATATTCTGAAGTTCTCATTACTTGAGTTATATTCAAAGTTTAGATTTAGAGATAATTTTAGTCTGAAGGCACATTTTATTTTTTGTCCATAACAAACTATGTTCCTAGGTACAATGTAAAGTATGTATCATCTTAAATAAATATTTGAATATGCCTGGATCGTTGTTGTGAATGTAAATTTCCACAACTGTATAAACCAAGTGCCTGGCTTTGTAGGAATTTTGGGGGCATCGGATACCAATGTTTTAGCTTTTAATCACTGCCCTTCATGGGTCTATGCATTGCATTTTTCATTATTTTTTTCAAAACTATTTTTTAAATGCATTGGAAGCACAAAACTATTTTAAGATATTTCCTATTTTTATCATTTTCTCTAAATGTCCCCCCAAATTTTATAATTTACTGTTTTTCAAATGTTAAAGAATTTGGTAGGGAAAAGCACCTTTTCTTTCCCCTTACTTATGTTTTTTCAACTTCTAAAAATAATACCATAGCCACAGCTGCGAGTATAAATAAAAAGACAATAATAAATTAGTTGGAGCTCAAATAAAACATTTCAGGCCAGTTCTTGCATTCCCCGTGCCAGCCTTGGCAGAGTTTTTATGTTGCTGGGTCAGCTCCTGGGAAAGCTCCAGAAAAATAAGGAGAGCTACTGCTGGATCTGATAGCTCCTCTCTGTCCTTGCAGATGCTGGGCCAGTCCTGGGGACAGAGTAGATGCTTAGCAAATGTCTGCTGTATTTGTTGCCAGCACTAGGAATCTAGAATGGTTGTAGTGAAGATAAATGATACTGACGGTCACTCACCATGTGTTGAGCAGTACTATGTGCTCAAGCATGTGTGCAGTGTTCACATGCACTGTCTTGATGGGCACTGGCCACTTTCATTGAAGTATTTGGTGTAGCTGCTTTGATAAAGCTATTTAAAGGCCACACACTTTTTAACAAGGAAACTACGATATTTTTAGCTTTTAAAATTAGCAGCTCTTCAATATCCTCACTCTATATCTAAGGCACAGCCTATTACCAACTTCCATCCCTGAGACAGGGCTTGGGCAAGGGTAAGGGATAGATCTTCTCTCACTCCAAAGCCCACTGAAGCAGAGTTATATGATTATTACACTTGCTAAATATAAGAAGTCTTCTAATACCATTAATCATTTTGAAAAAACAGCTATTAATTCTCCAAGAATTCACTTGTGTGTATCTTATAGTCTTAGATTTCTCTTGAGCATTAAATGGTAATGTTCAGTGATTTTAAATTAATAAACATGTGGGTCTGTTTCATAATAAAACTTTCTGATTTCCACTTGAAAAACTAGATCAATGACTCTCAGTGTTCCTAGAGGGGCATATTCAAATACAGGTTTTAAAAAGGGATATTCAGTATGTAGCATAATTTTATCTCTGGAGAAGAATAATCAATAAAAATATCAACTACACAAAAATGAACAAAATAGAAAGGAAAAGTCCATCATAATTAGAGTTGGGGTTCAGGATGGAACAAGAAGCAGTAATCATTACATCTTTTATTAGGTGACCAAAAAGAACAGTAGCAGCAATAGTAACAACAAAACAAATCAGGTCTTTGCCTACATCAAAAGGGGCAAAGCGAAATTCTTGCTTCAGTCTCTGAAACTGGATCTCACCATACCTATCTTATAGATCTTACCCAATGCCACACAAAGCTTGTAAGTACCAGAGCCAAGTCTGCCTGATTGACAGGCCATGCTCTTTTCACTCTGTTTGTGCCAAGGAGGAGTTGTGAAATAAAGTGACCTAAGGCAATTGCAGCTGCCCAAAAGCAACTTCTGGTGCAAGGTACTCGGTGTTAAACAACATGCGCTAGCTAATAGCTCTGTCTATTTCACCTGTGGCTTGAGGTAGGCTTGAGACAACATTCACGTCCTGCAAGACAAAGATGTCCTCTCCTATTCCAAGGGCTCTGGGTGGTTGATGCTGGTGTCTGGGGAGACACTTGCTACCATGGCTGATAAATTAGTGGTTCTGACAAATCTGATGGAAATGTCAGTTAGTGTCATACTATCATGTCGTCTATGAGGAAGGATGAATGAGAAGCAGCCATGGCTATTTGTAGTTTTGTAATGCTCCGGTAAAAATGGGCCATTGTAATGGCTGTCTTAGAACAAAATCCATAGCACAGCAAGCTGTGAAATGATATGCTAGTCTCTTAGCCTGACTGCTTTGGTTGGAGAACTGATTGATATGTATGGAATTTTCTCTCTGCCTCCACCAAAAGATTATACTTACCACATCCCTGCTGAGATTATATGTATTGGACGATGTGATGCAGGTAATTGTTTCCCCTCCTCAAATATCCTTTTTGTTATTATTTAATAAATGAACAAAATCCAATAAAGACTGTAGTCAGTTGATCTGGTTGTGGCAAAAATCTTTGGGAAGGATTTTCAGCTGGGAAACTTAGAGACATAATAGCTTTCTCTTTGAGATTAAAGGATCAAACAGGTTTAGCTATTTCTGTGATTGGGGGTAGAAAATATTTGATAATGAAATACTATGAAATAATTATAGAAATTCTAGGGACCAGAATTATAAAATATTAGAATTGGAAAGGGAGATGGGGAATAATTATTTCTTTTTAAATTCTTTCATTACTTGTTAATTCACTTAACAAATATTTATTGATTGCCTACTCTATATTAGGCTTTATTCTGTGTACTGAGATAGATCAATAAGAAAAGCAAACAAAAATCTTTTCAATGCTGCTATCATTTTATAGATGAAGACTGAGTTCTAGAAAGTTCAGATATTTAAATTATAAAGTTAACATGGGGAGAATTGGATTTGGAATCTGGTTCTCCCATTTTCAGCTTTGAGCTATTTCAGTTATATCACATCATTCTAGGTCTAGTAGATGAAGTCAGTGTCTTTACTAAATATAATGCTTGTGTTCTTTCTTTCTTTTTTGGTTGATTTATCATATTTGCATATATTTTTGGGGTACATGTGATATTTTGCTACATATATACAATGTCTAATGATAAAATCAAGGTAATTGGGATATTCATCACCTCAAACATTTATTTTTTCACTGCTTTGGAAATATTACAATTCTATCTTCTAGCTAATTTGAAAGATACTTAATTATTGTTAACTATAATTTCCCTACTATGCTATTGAGTACTAGAAATGTTCATTCTAATTAACTGTATTTTGTACCCTTTACCAACTTTTCTTAATTTCCATCTCCCATCTTCAAGTCCCAGCCATTGGTAACCACCGTTCTGTATAAAAATAAAAATTAAAAAATTAACTATTGGATTTTGGAATTTTCTTGTTACAGTAGATTGTTTTGTACAATAATTATCATAATTGTCTTTTTTTTTTTTGAGACAGAGTCTTCCTCTGTTGCCCAGACTGGAGTGCAGTGGCACAGTCTTGAGTCACCGTAATCTCTCTCTCCCAGGTTCTAGCAATTCTCCTGCCTCAGCCTCCTGAGTCGCTGGGATTACAGGTGGCTGCCATCACGCCTGGGTAATTTTTGTATTTTTAGTAGAGATGAGGTTTCACCATGTTGGCCAGGCTGGTCTTGAACTCCTAAACTCAGGTGATCCACCCACCTTGGCCCCACAAAGTGCTAGGATTACAGGCGTGAGCCACCACGCTTGGCTGATATGTCACTTTTAATATTTAATAATTACAGTTTAATTTAACAGACAGACTGGCATAATGGGGAAAGCAAAAGACTTGGAACTAAAGAACTTGAGTTAAAATTATGGTACTGCCACTCACTATGTAAACTCAGACAAATCACTTAACTTGGAAAAATTGATATTGTTTCTACAAACATTTATTATACATCCACTGTGCAAGATGCTAAAAATGTAAACATAAGATTCAATCTTTGCTTTCAAGGGGTTCATATACTAAAAGTTTTATCACATGTTTGGTGTATGCTACATGCTCAATAAAATTATTCATGAAGGGTAATTCTGTTCACATAACTATACAGTATAATTTTGATGTTTCATCAATTTTTTTTGTTTGTTTAGAGACAGGGTCTTGCTCTGTCACATAGGCTGAAGTGCAGTAGCATGGTCATAGTTCACTGTCACCATGAACTCCTGGGCTCAAGTTTATACACACACACACACACACACACACACATAATTTTGTAGAGGCAGGGTCCCAGGCTGGTTTCAAACTCCTGGCCTTAAGCAATCTTCCTGAGTGCAGTGGCTCATGCCTGTAATCTCAGTGCCTTGGCCTCCCAAAGCACTGGGATTACAGGCATGAGCCACTGCTCTTAGCCCATACCTTAGTCTCTGTTTGACAGGTTTCAGTGACAAAAATGGTAATAGGAAAGTTATGCAATGAAAACAGAAAATTAGAATTATTACTTACTAGGAGTTTGGATTGCTATTTCTTTGGAGCACAGATTTAATCCCAGGAATAAATAAAATACATTTTTATTGATAAATTATTATCTAGTAAAAAAATTTTTACATGGCCGTGTGTGGTGGCTCACACCTGTAATCCCAGCAATTTGGGAAGTCAAGGCAGAGGTATCACCTGAGGTCAGGTATTTGAAGCCAGCCTGGCCAACATGGGGAAACCCTATCTCTAGTAAAAATAAAAAATTTAGCTGGGCATGGTGGCATGCACCTGTGGTCCAAGCCACTCGGGAGGCAGAGGTTTCAGTGAGCTGAGATCATGTGACAGTGCTTCAGCTTGGGCAACAGAGCAAGACTCCGTCTCAAAAAAAAAAAATTACACACACACACACACACACACACACACACACAGATACACACACAAAGACCCCTCATTTTAAGTCCTCAATAGGCCTTCATATGGTTCTTTCAGAATTCCATACACAGTAATAAAAATAATTGGAAATAGGACAGAGATAGAGCAGTAGACACTGTCAGGGCTGACGGTGGAATCAGAGGAAGTATAAAAACTATTCAGCCAAAGGCAGATGACTCAGCATTCTCTAGTAGCTTCTAGAGGTATGTCTATATCATGTGCTGCACATGCAATATTTTTTTTGTGCATCACTCTTGACAATAACTGAGGATCATAGTAAGAGTGTTCAAATCATAAGAAAAGATGAAGAGCAGTGTTTTCTGTTTAGTAAGATGGGTATCAATGAAGGTATTAAACAAAGGATTTCTAATAAGAATGACTCAAATAGCATCTTGCCTAAAGGATTAAGCTTCAGTTAGCTGAACACTGTTTTGGTGCAGTATCACTTTACCCCAGGGTTTTGGATCAATGAGACATTGCTGTTATATATATTGACTCAGGTAACAGTGTTACCTTGAGAAAAATTACAACTTTTTAACTTCCTTTTTCTCAAAAGGGCATTAATTATGATATCTAAGGTTTTTTTTATATATAATTTAGAAATGGTCACTAGTCAGCATCTTAGGCATTGTTTGAGAAATCTTTCAGATCTGATGAGCTATGGGTCAGTATTTCTGAGAATTATTTCCTAGCAAGATTTAGATTTGCCAAGAAAAGACTTTCAGATATTTTTCCTTTTTAATATGGAGATGTTGAGTTCAAACTAGTACTGAAATTATTCCATTTCCTTTGCTTTTCCTTGGGGGCTTTCATTAATCCTTGATACTACTGAGAGACTAAATAAACTCTAAGTCCTACATCTTGTATTTGGAGAAAGTAGGTAATTACTTCTAGAAGTGTAGTAATTCACATTCTTGAGCAAAAAGCTTGGGAAAATTAGATAGGTTGAAATGAATAGAATATTTAAAATTTAATTATGAGTTATAAAGATATTCACTAGGAAAAATGTCCCTCAGAGGAAGACACATTTTTTTTTTTCAGAGAGTATACAACACTCTGAAGCTTATCCTCAAATCGACTAAAAGATGAAGACAAATTCAAAGGACAGGTTGTTTTTATTGTGTAAGTTCATAGTTCTCATGTGAAAAGAAAAAGAAGAAAGGATTTAAAATTTCCCAGCTTCCAACAACTTCTTTCTTTTTTTTTCCTTTTGAGATGCAGTCTTGCCCTGCCACCAGGCTGGAGTGCAGTAGCACAATATCTCGGCTCACAGCCACCTCTGTCGCCAGGATTCAAGCGATTCCCCTGCCTCAGTCTCCTGAGTAGCTGGGACTACCAGCACGTGCCACCACAACTAGCTAATTTTTTGTATTTTAGAAGAGACAAGGTTTCACCATGGCCAACATGGTCTCAATCTCGTGACCTTATGATCCACCCACCTCGGCCTCCCAAAGTACTGGGATTACAGGTGTGAGCCACTGCACCTGGCCAAGAACTTCCTTCTAAAAGCTCTAAGTCCTAAAAGGAACAGAATCTGAGATCCACTCTGATTTATGATTTTATAATTCTACAAATCAAAAGCCTTTCACTGAAAATTTAGAGTGATATGACTTCACTTTATAATGATGTGGAAAGACGTCTTAGTTGAAGAGGGATAACTGATGTTTCGATACATGCACAGTTGCCTATGGTTCCTTGTGGGTGGTTTATCCATAAATATTATCTCTTCTATTACTTTGATTACTCCTTTTCTATTTGCTTTAACAATATTATCTTGCTGTCCCCCAAATGGAAATATTCCACAAAGCTTGGCTCTAAATCATCTGCTTCTTTTCTTTCCACGTTGTGCAGTGAAAGTCTCATTCAAGGCAGCTTGCTGTAACTCTCCCCTCTGTATGGACAACAACCACCCACGTCCTCCTACAGGAACGTGCATGCCTGCATATGTACATGCTCACATGCATGTGCACGCACACACACACACACACCCCCATCTGAATTCTTAGTCAAGCATCCTCTTTTTAGTTCTCAACCTCCTGTTGAGAACATAGCCTGCTACAAATGGAGGAGAAAGGCTGAAGGGTTCTTAGGGGTCATCTACTTGAAACTTCTTCCACAAACCAAATTCCATAGGTTCTGCTTGAATTCCTCCAGTGACAGAGAATTTTAGTGTCAAATGGAGATATGTGAGAATCCCAGCTCATTGCTTAGAAAATATCACTTAGAATAAATTACATACCTTTTCTCAGCCTTAGTATCCTCATCTGAAATGAGAATAGTAACAGTATCTACCCTATGGGTTCATGGCAAGCAACTGGAATGACTGAATACATAATAGCTGTGCCAATTATGCTTTTCTTTTTTTGCAGTTTATATTATATGCAACTGCCATGTCCATTTTAATTTTTTTGTGTTACTCTTATCTTTCTCCTGGATCTTAAATTTATTAAAGGCAGCTACTATGTATTATTCATCTTTTTAGTCTACAAACTCACAAACCAGAGTTTCCTAAGAACAGATCCATAGATAAGCACTGAACTGTGATAAAATTTGTTCTAGGCTTCAGCCAAATGAGAAAAATAAAACAATAAAACAGTTGTCTTCAGTAGACCTGAAGATGCAGAATGTAAAGGATTATAACTTATTTTGAGACAATTTTAAACATATTTTTGTTGTCAGAATATCTTTAAACATAACATTATGTTGAGATCAGATGGCTGTTGCTTTCAAATGTTAGTTTTTAACTTAGAAAAATGAAAAGGTAGATATCTGTTGTCATTATCCATCATTTAAAAAATTACTAAATTCATAAAATTCAAAATGGTCTAGGATGGTGCCTCGTGTACTTGGCTCTCATGGTTGTCCATTGGTATCTAGTCTTCTTGATCTTACTTAGTGGTCATTTTTCTTTTCTTGTCTCTACTAGAGATCTGGGAGGGAAATATGAAAAATGAAGTAAAAATAGACTTTTGAAATATTTAATAGCTTCAATTAAATGCTTGATTGGAAAATTGAAGAGAGAAAAAAATAGTGGTAAAAAACATATTTTGGAATTATATATTTCAGTTTCATACTAATCATTGTTCCTCATTTGCAACATTACTTGATTTGCAGCTAATTACACACTTGAAGAGCAGTGGATAAAAATATTAGTGACCACTTTTCTGTGGGAAGACAAAAATGTTTTTAAGGTAAATGCCAATATATTATAAAATGATTTTAACAATTTGATTAAATTCTAAAACTACCTTCATAATTAGTATGTAAAAATACCTTCATAATTAGTATGTAAATTTTAAAACAGATTAAAAATAGATTATGGAAATTATATAGAGAAGCAGACAGATTGGCCAGGTGTGGTGGCTCACATCTGTAATCCTAGCACTTTGGAAGGCTGAGGTGGAAGGATCACTTGAGCCCAGGAGTTTGAGACAAGCCTGGGCAACATAGGGGGACCCTGTCTCTATAAATTAAAGTTAGCTGGGTGTGGTGGTGTGTGCCTGTAGTCTCAACTACTTGGGAGACTGAGGTGGGAGGATGCTTGAGCCAGGAGGTTGAGAATGCAGTGAGCTGAGATTGTGCCACTATACCCCAGCCTGGGCAACAGAGTGAGACCTCGTCTTACAAAATACATTTTAAAAAATAGATAGATCAATGGAACATAATATAGAACCCAGAAATAACACAACACACCTACAGCCATTTGATCTTTGATGAAGTCGACAAAAATAAGCAATGGGGAAAGGATTCGCCATTCAATAAGTAGTGCTTGAATAGCTGGCTAGCCAGATGCAGAATGTGCAAACCAGACTCTTATTACCATAAACGAAAATTAACTCAACATGGATTAGAGGTTTAAATATAGGACCACACACTATAAGAATCCTAGAGGAAAACCTAGAAAATACTATTCTGGATATCAACCCTAGGAAAGAAATTATGATTAACTCCTCAAAAGCAATTGCTACAAAAATAAAAATTGACAAGTGAGGCCTAATAAAACTAAAGAGCTTCTGCACAGCAAAAGAAACTATCAACAGCATAAGCAGACAGCCTACAGAATGGAAGAAAATATTTGCAAACTATGTATCCAACAAAAGTCGAATGTCCTATCTAATAGTAGTCTATATGCAACAATTGAACAAGCAAAAAAAATAACCTAATTAAAAGTGGGCAAAAGACATGAACAGATATGTCTCAAAAGAACACATATAAGCAGTCAACAAACATGAAAAAATGCTCAACATCACTAATCATTAGAGAAATGCAAATCAAAACCACAGTAAGATACCATCTCACACCAGTCAGAAAGGCTATTAGTAAAAAGTCAAAAAGTAACATGCTAGCATGGGTGCAGAGAAAGGTAATTTTTATAAATTGTTGGTTAAAATGTAAATGAGTTTATCCACTGTGGAAAGCAGTTTGGAGATTTCTCAAAGAATATTAAGCAGAACTACCACTTGACTTAGCAATACCATTATCATGTATATACTCAAAGGAAAATGAATTGTTCTACCCAAAAGACATATGCACTCATGTGTTCATTGCATCACTATTCACAATAACAAAGACATGGAATCAACCTAGGAGCTCATCAAAGTGGATAGGATAATGAAAATGTGGTACATATATACCATGGAATTCAACACAGCCATATAAAGAATAAAATTATGATGTTTGCAGCAACATGGATGCAATGGAAGGCCATTATCTTAAGCAAATTAATATAGGAACAGAAAAGCAAATACCACGTTCTCACTTATAAGTAAATGCTAAATATTGGGTACATGTGGACATAAAGATTACAACAATAAAAGCTGGAGACTAGTAGAAGGGGGAGACAAGAAGGGGAAAGGACTAAAAATCTACATATTAGGTACTATGCTCAGTATCTGGGTAATGGGATCATTTATAACGCAAACCTCAGCATCATACAATATACCCACCTAACAAGCAAGCACATGTAACCCTTGAATCTGAAATAAAGATGAAATCATAAAGTTATATATTGGAAGAACTTAATCTCTTTGAGAAATGATGTGAAATTTCTGAGTTTGTGCTGATACTTTCCAAATTAAATAAAATAAAACCCAATCTAGTCATGAGGCACTAAAAATTAATTATGGCACAGCCTTTTTTGACCTTGTTTTAAAAGAAAATGTTAATGAGGTTTGTTTTCACTGATGATAAATATAATAAAAATTTTAAACAAATCTTTCAAATTTTTATTATATGTCAAATGTTTCATTGAGATATTAATATTATTAAATATATTTTTATTTATACAAAAAAGGACATGCATTATTTTTCTTAAGGGTTTATTTTACCTAAAGTTACTAGATGGTCACCGCTACCTTTTATATGATCACTATCCGAGGGAAAGTCCCAGACACAACTGATTTCCACAGGTCAGAAGTGAAAACGTGATTATATAAATACCAAAATAGATAAAATGTTGACTTTTCAAAGTCCTCAGTCACTCAGTCAATCAAGATGCATATTTAATCAGTACGTCCTATGGATCAAGCACTGTTCAAGCTACCTAGGCTTTAATGATGGTCAATTTTAGTTTAAAAAAAAAACTTAAGCAGAAATATTGAGTTGCATAGAAATTGCCATTTGTTCCCCAAGACTCTGTCTGTCTCCAGGTTTTTTTTTTTTTTTTTTTTTTTTAGTTTTGGGCATACATGTGAAGGTTTATTATACAGGTAAACACGTGTAATAGGGGTTTGCTGTACATATTATTTGGTCACCCAGGTATTAAGCTCAGTACACAATAGTTACTTTTTCTGCTCCTCCCCCTTCTTTCACCCTCCCTGCTCAAGTAGACCCCAGTGTCTGTTGTTTTCTTCTTTGTGTTCATAAGTTCTTCTTACCTTGGAATGGTGTCTGTGCTTTTATGGCAGTAACTGACATATTTAAAAATCTAAGCCCAAAGTCAAGTTTTCCTTCAAGAATATGAAGCTCATGTTTGTTTTTTTTCTCTCTCCTTCTCTCCTTCCATTCCTTAATTTTCCTCTTCTTCCTTCTCATTGATCTTTAGTTGTTTTATTTGTTATCATGACAATGTGTAAAGCCGCTTCCAAAATGATAATCGTATTTTTATTTATTGTTTGTCAAGGGACTGAATGAAACATTGAGGTGTACATGTCATGTCAGTAGAAATACTAACAGTTGAGTTTTCCTTAAATCAAACTCAATGATTTTTTTTGATGTGTAAATGAAGATAAAAATCTACCTTCAATCCAGTGAAAATTCCCAGGCCCACAGCTTTACAGAACACAGAAATAGCCAAGGATTGTTACTACATACACTAGTTGCTGATGCCAGAGTTAATGGTTGCTTTCCTTTTTAAATAAATTCGAACAAAAAGAAAATAATTCAGAAAAGACAGTATTTTAAATTATTGTTTTAAGCAAATGACAAAATGGATTTAGTCAGATTTTATTTAGTATTGTGATAAATAACTCTTTATACTTAATTTTCACAATATTTGTAAATTTTTTTTTTCTTTTGGCTGATAATTTACCATCAAATACTGGCTATATGTATCACAAGACATATTATAAACTCACTTCTTCTTCACATGCCTATTTTGTGTGATTAACTTTGAGAATTGTTACCATTTTTGTTTTCTGTTTGTGTGTGTGTGTGTGTAAAGATTCATCATGCTAGGATTTGACTGTTTATAATGTAAATACTATGTCAAGCCTTGACTCAAAATCTTTTTGGTGTTAGATGCTTAATTTCTTCTTGAATTAATGCTGCTTCTTTCTTTATTTTTTTTCTGTCCTGTTATGGAAACAATTTTTAAAAATCTGTAATCAAAAGTACACTATTTTACTTCATTCAGCCAATGTTGAATTTTTATTTATAACATTTTCTGACAATGTTATATAGGTTAGTGATATTGCTAAAAATATTTTCTCTTAAAGATAATATCAAAAGTAAAGCCTGCAAAAATGAGAAAATCTATTTAGTACCATTTTGATATGTCTTTTTAAACTTGTTTAATGAAAGTCACAAGTAACCACAAGTAAAATCAGGTACCATACTTATTGGTAGATATGCTAACTCCCTTTATATAATTTTCCTAAAACTTATAAAATGTGCTTTAGATTTTACATAATAATTTTAGCAATTATACAAATCAGTTGAAGTAAATATATTTCTTATTAGGATTTGCTTTGAGGTGAAAGATTAACAGCATACTCTTTACGTGAAAAAATAAGAAAATATAATCAGTAAATTATAACTGTTTATTCTGCCAGTTGGTATTTTTCCTTTACTTCTCTTCAAATAAAATTTTAAAGTGATAATGAAGGATTTTTTTTGTTTGTTTGTTTGTTTGTTTGTTTTTTTTTTGAGACATAGTCTTGCTCTGTCACTTAGGCTGGAGTGCAGTGGCGCGATCTTGGCTTACTGCAAGCTCTGCCTCCCAGGTCTAAGGATCCTCCTGCCTCAGCCACCCAAGTAGCTGAGATTACGTGTGCAGGTCACCATGAGTGGCTACTTTTTGTATTTTTAGTAGAGACGGGGTTTCACTATGTTGGCCAGGCTGGTCTTGATCTCCAAGGCTCAAGCTGTCCACCCACCTTGACTTCTCAAATTGTTGGGATTACAGGCGTGAGCCCCTGCTCCCAGGCTCAATTCTACTCTTATACTTAGGTTTTCTTTGTAAGTGATAAATTATGGTTTTCTCAAAATCCATAGTTATGTAGATGTCAATTTTCTTACCAGAAAGTTAGAGAATGAAGTAGGGATAGTTTTACATGTTATTTACTGATTGTTACTCGGTCAATGATTCTCTTTCAGAAAGTGCTAGGAAAGTGAACCACTGGTGAATTTCTAAAGACTATCAATCTTTTCCTACCTCTTGAAACTTCCTCCTTTCTCAGTACTACTGAATGTAAAGTGGAGTTCATAAATACAGTTGTCTCCACACAATAGTTTTTATGTTTTTTATTAAAACTCTCTCAGGCTTTTGCCATTTATTGGTATTTTTAAAACAACTGCAAAAGAGGATTCACATGTTTAGATCTAGAAAACGTCTTTGTTTATTTTTAGGATAAGGGCAGAGGATGATTATAGTGGTACTAATTTTCAGAAACTTAAGTTAGCTCCAGAAGACATTAAGTTAACCACCAAGATTAATTGTAATTAAAAGAGATCATCAGATGTTATGGCTGCTTTTCTGCTTCTCAGAGGTGAGACTTCAATTGCTCTAGACATGGCTGGAGTCAGATTTGCTTTGGTGATAAATCAGTTGTAAAAATGACAAGCCAAGGTTAGAAGAGTGATATGATTGCATTATCACAGACTCAGACTCAGTACTGGTAATAAAAAATCAAGGTCCAATCCCTATTGATTCTTAAAAATTATAAATTGGGTAATTGTAGTTAAATGATTTTGAACTTGTTTTTCTTCTTCTTCTCTTACCTCACTGTTAATTCTTATACCCAAATAAATATCAAGCTATTTTCTGATGTAAAAAAAAAAAAGTCTTGCTAACAGATAGTGGTTCTGAAAATGTGTGATTTGCCTCTTATTTCAATTTCAAATACAATTTTAACAAAATGATTAGATCAACCTATATATTTGCCTCAGTGTTGGCAATTTAGAGTAACTGGTCTTAAATTACCCAATGATGCACTTATCATCAATGCATAGTCAATGTTACAGATTCCAGAGTCCCTTCATACATAACAATATGATATGTTGTAATGTCTTTTTATGCTATTAAATATAGTAAAAGTAATAGACGTTTTCTGTAGGAAACCTGAATTGTACTGAAGATGGTAAGAAGAAATTAAAAACTACTAAAAATAACACACCCAAAATTGATACCTGCTAACCTTTAAAACGCTTTTTGGTCTTTTTTGTTTGATGTGTATCTGAAGAGTTTGAAAATACATAATTATTTTTTAGTGTAGTTTTTCATCATGGTCTTTAACATTGTATCTTGAGAATTTGCCTTAAATATTCTTCAAAATTATGATTTGAATGACCACATTGTATTCTATTTTTTAGAGGTCCATAATTTATTTAGCTATTCTCATATCGTTTGATATTCAGTTTATTTCCAAGTTTTTTACCTTTATGTATCTTATCATCCACACTATTTTTTTCTTTGATTATATGCATCAGGTTTCAAGAAGTGAGATGGTTGAAAGTATATAAATAATTTAAAGACTGATTTATGAAACCACTTTATCCTTCAAACAAGTATCAATTTATACTCATACTAGTAGACTTTGACATTTCATCTCTCATAGCACCAGTGTTTTACCCACAATATCATTTCTTTTTATTTGATAGATGAAAAATATTTCTCTCCCTTCCCTCTTTTGAGACATGGTCTTGTTATGTCGCCCAGGCTGGCTGGAGTGCAGTGGCATGATCATAACTCACTATAGCCTTGACTTTCTGGGCTCAACCAATCCTACCACCTCAACCTTTCAAAGTGTTGAGATTACAGGTGAGACCCACCATTCCCAGCCTTAATTTGAATTTGCTTGAACATTTTAGAACGTATTGTTTAGCCGTTTGTGTTTCTGTTGGATGAGTGACTTGTATGCTCATGTTTTTTTTGCCAATTTTCTCTTATTATTAATTTCAATTCATTTTAAAGAAATTTTAATGCATTAAAGAGGTTAGCTTTTGTATCTTAAATTTGTTCTTCATGAGCCACTTAACATTTTTGGTTATTTTTAACTGATATATCATAGATGTATATATTTTTGGACATGTGATATTTTGATACATGTACACAATGTGTAACTATCAAATCAGGGTAATTGGGATATCCTTCAACTCAAATATTTATCTTTTCTTTGTGTTGGGAACATTATAATTTTAATCTTCTAGCTACATTGACATATACAATAATTATCATTAACTATAATTTTCCTATTATACTATCAGATATTAGAACATAGTCTTTCTATCTAACTGCATTTGTGTGCCCATTAAGCAACATCTCTTCATCCCCCCCCCCTTTCTTTTCCTGGCCTCTGGTAAGCACCATTCTATTCTCTATCTCCATCAGTTCCAGTTTTTTAGCACACATATGTGAATGAGAATGTGCACTATTTATCTTTCTGTGCCTGGGTTATTTCATTTAACATAATGATATCCAGTTCCATCCATGTTGCTGCAAATGACAAAATTTTATTTTTTATGCCTGTATAATATTCAATTTTTTATGTGTGGCACGTTTACTTTATCCCTTCATCTGTTGATGAGCATTTAGGTTGATTCCATATCTTGGCTATTGTGAAGTGCTGTAGCAAACGTGGGAGTGCAAATGCCTCTTTGATAAATGGATAGTCTTTATTTTGGATATATATACAATGTTGGACTTGCTTGGCCATATGGCAGTTCTATTTTTAGTGTTTTGATGAACTGCCATACTGATTTCCCATAGTGGCTTTCCTACTTTACATTCTCATCAACATTGTATGCTTTCTGTGCATCGTTGCTAGCATTTGTAATTGTTTGTCTTTTAGATGATACCTATTCTAACTTGGGTGAGATGATATCTCATTGTGATTCTGATTGGCATTTACCTGATGTTGAGGATTTTTTCATGTAACTGGTTGTTATTTGTATGTATTCATTTGAGAAATGTCTACGCAGGGATTTTTCCATTTCCAAATTGTATTATTATTATTATCTTCATTTATTTGCTATTAAGTTCCTTATCTATTCTAGTTATTCCTTGTCAGATGGATAGTTTGTAAATATTTTCTTCCATTCTGTAAATTGTTTCTTCACTTTGTTAATTATTTTCCTTGCTGTACAGAAGCTTTTCAGCTTGGTATAATCCAATTTCTCTATTTTTCCTTTGATGCCTGTGCTCCTGAGGTCTTATTTAAAAACTCTTTGCCCAGACAAGCGTCCTGTAGTATCTCCCCAATGTTTTCTTCTAGTAGTTTCATAGGTTCAGGTCTTACTTTTGAGTCTGTAAGCCATTTGAGTTGAATTTTGTATATGTTGAAAGGCGGAGATCTAGTGTTATTCTTCTGCATATTGATATCCACTTTCTCCAGCACTATTTACTAATGAGATTTTCCTTTCTTCAATGTATGTTTGTGGCACCTTTGTTGAAAATGAGTTGGCTCTAAGTGTGTGGATTTATTTCTGACTCTCTATTCTGCTCCTTTAGTCCATGTGTCTGTTTTTATTCCACCATCATGCTAATTCAGATATGATAGCTTTGTAGTACAATTTGAAATCAGGTGGTATGATACCTCAGTTTTTCTTTTTTGGTCAGAATTAATTAAACTATTTGGAGTCTTTTGTGGTTCCATATGAATTTTAAAATTTGTCTTTCTATTTATGTGAAGAATGTCATTGGTATTTTGATAGAGATTGCATTGAATCTGCAGAGCACTTGCAGTATAAACATTTTCAAAATATTTATTCTTCCAATCCATGAGCATGAAATAACTTTCCATTTTTTGGTGTCCTTTTCAATTCCTTTCATCAGTATTTTATAGTTTTTCTAATAGAGATCTTTCACTTTGGTTAAATTAAATCCAGATATTTTATTATTTTCTGGATTCTGTGGATAGAATTGGTGTCTTTTCATTTCTATAAATTTAGGTGGTAAAAGTGCAGTTTTGTTCCATGCATATGTTGAGTAATGGTGAACTCTGAGCTTTTAGCGCAGCCATCATCAGAACAATGTATGTTGTACCTATTAAGTGATTGCTTATTATTCAACCCTCTTCTGTCCTTCCACCCTCTGAGTCTCCAATGACTATTATTCCATATTCTAAGCCCATGTTTACGTTTTACTCTAACTCTCACTTTTAAGTGAGAAGACATGGTACTTGACTTTCTGATTCTGAGTTGTTTCACTTAGGATAATGGCCTCCAGATCCATCCATGTTGCTGAAAAAGACATGATTGCTTTCTTTTTGTGGTTGAATAGTATTCCAGCATCTGTGTCTGTGTATTTAATACTATTATAATATACTTATTAGAATTTCTTTTTAAATTTAATACTATTTTTATTATACTTTAAGTTCTAGGATATGTGTGCAGAATGTGCAGGTTTGTTACATAGTATACACATGCCATGGTGGTTTGCTGCACTCATCAACTTGTCATCTACAATTAGGTATTTCTCCTAATGCTATCCCTCCCTCCCCCACCATCCCCAACAGGCCCCAGTGTGTGATGTTCCCATTCCTGTGTCCATGTGTTCTCATTGTTCAACTCCCACTTATGAGTGAAAACACTGGTGTTTAGCTTTTTCCTATGTTAGTTTGCTGAGAATGATGATTTCCAGCTTCATCCATGTCCCTGCAAAGGACATGAACTCATCCTTTTTTATGGCTGCATTGTATTTCATGGTGTATGTATGTCACATTTTCTTTATCCAGTCTACCACTGATGGGCATTTGGGTTGGTTCCAAGTTTTTGCTATTTTGAACAGTGCTGCAGTAAACATATGTGTGGATGTGTTTTTATAACAATGATTTATAATCCTTTGGATATATACACAGTAATGGGATTGCTGGGTCAAATGGGACTTCTGGTTTTAGATCCTTGAGGAATTGCCACACAGTCTTCCACATGGTTGAACTAATTTACACTCCCACCAACAGTGTAAAAGTATTCCTATTTCCCCACATCCTCTCCAGCATCTGTTGTTTTCTGACTTTTTAATGATTGCCAGTCTAACTGACATGAGATGGTATCTCATTGTGGTTTTGATTTGCATTTTGCTAATGACCAGTGATGATGATCTTTCTTTCATATGTTTCTTGGCCATATAAATGTCTTCTTTTGAAAAGTATTTGTTCATATCCTTTGCCCACTTTTTGATGGGGTTGTTTTCTTCTCGTAAATTAGTTTCTTTGTAGATTATGACTATTAGCCCTTTGTAAGATGGATAGTGGAAGAAATTTTCTCCCATTCTCTAGGTTGCCTGTTCATTCTGGTGATAGTTTCTTTCACTGCACAGAAACTGTTTAGCTTAATTAAATTCCATTTGTCAATTTTGGCTTTTTTTTTTTTTTTTTTTTACCATTGCTTTTGGTGTTTTAGTCATGAGGTCTTTGCCTATACCTATGTCCTGAATGGCATTGCCTAGGTTTTCTTCTAGGGTTTTTATGATATCAGGCCTTATGTTTAAGTCTTTAATCCATCTTGAGTTAATTTTTGTATAAGGAGTAATGAAGGGTTCCAATTTAAATTTTTTGCATATGGCTAGCCAGTGTTCACAAAACCATTTATTAAGTAGGGAATCCTATCTCCATTGCTTGTTTTTGTCAGGTTTCTAAAAGATCAGATGGTTTTAGATGTGTGGCATTATTTCTGAGGCCTCTGTTCTGTTTGTTTGGTTTATCTGTTTTTGTACCTGTACCATGCTGTTTTGGTTAGTGTAGCCTTGTAGCATAGTTTGAAGTCAGATAGTGTGATGCCTCCAGTTTTGATCTTTTTGCTTAGGATTATCTTGACTATGTGGGCTCTTTCATATATACCATGGAATACTGTGCAACCATAGAAATGGATGAGTTCATGTCCTTTGCAGGGACATGGATAAAACTGGAAACCATCATTCTCAGCAAACTGACACCAGAACAGAAAACCAAACACTGCATGTTCTCACTCACAAATGGGTATTAACAATGAGAACACATGTACACAGGGAGGGAAACATCACACACCGGAGCCTAGGGGGTGGGGAGTAGAGGAGGAATAGCAGGGGATGGGCAGGTTGGGGAGGGATAGCATTAGGAGAAATACCTAATGTAGATGATGAGGCAATGGATGCAACAAACCACCACCATGGCACATGTATACCTGTGTAACAAACCTGCACGATCTGCACATGTACCCCAGAACTTAAAGTATAATAAATACATTAAAAAAAAGAAAAACATTTAAAGTACTTTTTTCTAGTTCTGTGAAGAAAGTCAATGGTAGCTTGATGGGGATAGCATTGAATCTATAAATTACTTTGGGCAGTATGGCCATTTTCATGATATTGATTCTTCCTATCCATGAGCATGGTATGTTTTCCCATTTGTTTGTGTTCTCTGTTATTTCTTTGACCAGTGGTTTGTATTTCTCCTTGAAGAGGTCCTTCCCATCCTTGTAATTTGTATTCCTAGGTATTGAATTCTCTTTGTAGCAGTTGTGAATGGGAGTTCACACATGATTTGGCTCTCTGTCTATTATTTGTGTATATGAATGCTTATAATTTTTCAAACTGATTTTGTATCCCAAGACTTTGCTGAAGTTGCTTATCAGCTTAGGAAGGCTTTGGGCTGAGATGACGGGATTTTCTAAATATACAGTCATGCCATTTGCAAACAGATAATTTGACTTCCTCTCTTCCTATCTGAATCCTGTTGATTTTTTTCTCTTGCCTGATTGTCCTGGCCAGAACTTCCAATACTGTGTTGAATAGGAGTGGTGAGAGAAGGCATACTTGTCTTGAGCCAGTTTTCACAGAAAAGCTTCCAGCTTTTGCCCATTTAGCATGATATTGGCTGTGCGTTTTTCATAAATAGCTCTTAGTATTTTGAGATACATTCCATCAGTACCTAGTTTATTGAGAGTTTTTTTTAGCTGGAAAAGGTGTTGAAGCTTGTTGAAGGCCTTTTCTGCATCCATTGAGATAATCATGTGGTTTTTGTATTGGTTCTGTTTATGTGATGGATTATGTTTATTGATTTGCATGTGTTGAACCAGCTTTGCATCCCAGAGAAGAAGCCAACATGATTGTGTTAGATAAGCTTTTTGATGTGCTGCTGGATTCCATTTGCCAGTAGTTTATTGAGGATTTTTACATCAATGTTCATCAGGTATATTGGCCTACAATTTTGTGATGGTGGTTGTTGTGTCTCTGCCAGGTTTTGGTATCAGGATGATGCTGACTTTATAAAATGAGTTAGGGAGGAGTCACTTTTTTTCTGCTGTTTGGAATAGTTTCAGAAGGAATGCTACCAGCTCCTCTTTGTATCTCTGGTAGAATTTGGCTATAAATCCATCTAGTCCTGGAGTTTCTTTTTGGTTGGCAGGCTATTAATTACTGCCTGTATTTCAGAACTTGTTGTTGGTCTATTCAGGGAATCGACTTCTTTCTTGTTTAGTTTGGAGGGCATACGTATCTTATTATTTTGAGATACATTCCATCAGTACCTAGTTTATTGAGAGTTTTTTTTTTAGCAGGAAAAGGTGTTGAAGCTTATGAAATAGAATAAATAAATGATTTATTCATTTCTTCTAGGTTTCCTAGTTTGTTTGTGTACAGGTGCTTATAGTATCCTTTGATGGTAGTTTGTGTTTCTGTGGGATCAGTGGTGATATCCCCTTTATTGTTTTTTTTATTGTGTCTATTTGATTCTTCACTCTTTTCTTCTTTGTCTAGCTAGTGGTCTATCTGTTTTGTTAATATTTTCAAAAAACCAGCTCCTGGATTCATGGAGTTTTAAAAAGGGTTTTTTTTTTTTTTTAAGTGTGTGTGTGTGTGTGTGTGTGTGTGTGTGTGTGTGTGTGTTTGTGTGCATGTGTGTGTGTGTGTGTTTCTGTCTCCTTCAGTTCTGCTCTGACCTTACCTATTTCTTGTCTTCTGTTAGCTTTTGAATTTGGTTGCTCTTGCTTCTCTAGTTCTTTTAATTGTGATGTCAGGGTGTTGATTTTAGATCTTTCCCGCTTTATCCTATGGGTATTTAGTGCTATAAATTTCCCTCTAAACACTGCTGACTGGTATGTTGTATCTTTGTTCTCACTGGTTTCAAATAACTTATTTATACCTGTCTTAAATTTGTTAATTATCCAGTAGCCACTCAGGAGCAGGTTGCTCAGTTCCATGTAGTTGTGCAGTTTTCAGTGAATTTCTTAATCCTGAGTTCTAATTTGATTGCTCTGTGGTCTGAGAGACTGTTTGTTATTGTTACCCTTTTTTTAATTATTTTTAATTTTTTTTGCATTTGCTGAGGAATATTTTACTTCCAATTATATGGTCAATTTTAGAATAAGTGTGATGTGGTGCTGAGAAGAATGTATATTCTTTTGATTTGGGACGGAGAATTCTGCAGATTTCTATTAGGTCCACTTGGCCCAGAGCTGAGTTCAAGTCCTGAATATCCTTGTTAATTTTCTGTCTTATTGACCTTTCTAATGTTGACAGTGGGGTGTTAAAATCTCCCACTATTATTGCATGGGAGTCTAACTCTTTTTTCAGGTCTCTAAGAACTTGCTTTATCTAAATGGGTTCTCCTGTATTGGGTCCACATATTATATATTTAGTATGGTTAGCTCTTCTTGTTGCATGGATTCCTTTACCATTATGTAATGCCCTTCTTTGTCTTTTTTGATATTTGTTGGTTTAAAGTCTGTTTTATCAGAGACTAGGATTGCAACACCTGCTTTTTTTTTTTTTTTCTTTGCGTTTGTTCAGTAAATATTTTTCCATACTTTAATTTTGAGCCTATGTGTGTCTTTGCACGCGAGGTGGGTCTCCTGAATACAGCAAACCTATGGGTCTTGACTCTTCATCCAATTTTCCAGTCTGTGTCTTTTAATTGGGACATTTAGCCTGTTTACATTTAAGGTTAATATGTTTTTTTAAATGTACTTTAAGTTCTGGGGTACATGTGCAGAATATGCAGGTTTGTAACATAGGTATACATGTGCCATGGTGGTTTGCTGCATCCATCCCCCCATCTATATTAGGTATTTCTCATAATGTTAGCCCTCCCAAATACCCCCATACCCTGCTATCCCTCCCTAAACCCTTCCACCCCTCAAGAGGCCCTGGTGTGTAATGTTCTCACTGTGTTCATGTGTACTCACTGTTCAACATCCGTTTATAAGTGAGAACATGTGGTGTTTGGTTTTCTGTTCTTGTGTTAGTTTGCTGAGAATGATGGTTTCCAGCTTCATCCATGCCCCTGCAAAGGACATGAACTAATCCATTTTTATGGCTGCATAGTATTCCATGGTGTATATGTGCCATATTTTCTTTATCCAGTCTATCTTTGATGGGCATTTGGGTTAGTTCCAAGACTCTATTTTGAACAGTGCCACAGTAAACATATGTGTGCATGTGTCTTTATAGTTGAATGTTTTATAATCCTTTGAATATATACCCAGTAATAGGATTGCTGGGTCAATGGTATTTCTAATTCTAGATCCTTTAGGATTCACCACACTGTCTTCTACAATGGTTGAATTAATTTACTCTCCCACCAACAGTGTAAAAGCGTTCCTATTTCTCTACATCCTCTCTAGCATCTGTTGTCTCCTTGTTAGCTGCATAAAAGTCTTCTTTTGAGAATTGTCTGTTCATATCCTTTGCCCACTTTTTTATGTTTTTTTTTTCCTGTAAATTTGTTTAAGTTCTTTGTAGATTCTGGTTATTAGCCCTTTGCTCATGGGTAGATTGCAAAAATTTTTTTCCATTCTGTTGGTTGCTGGTTTATTCTAATGATAGTTTCTTTTGCTGTGCAGAAGCTCTTTAGTATAATTAGCTCACATTTGTCTATTTTGGCTTTTGTTGCTATTGCTTTTGGTGTTTTAGTCATGAAGTCCTCACCTAGGTCTATGTCCTGAATGGCATTGCCTAGGTTTTCTTCTAGGGTTTTTATGGTGTTAGGTTTTATGTTTAAATCTTTAATCCATCTGGCATTAATTTTTTTATGAGGTGTCTGTCAACCCCTGCTGGGAGGTCTCTCCCAGTAAGGAAGCTCGAGGGTCAGGAACCCACTTGAGGAGGCAATCTGTCCCTGAGCAGAGCTCAAGCACTGTACTGGGAGATCTGCTGTTAGAGTTGGCAGACAAAAACATTTAAGTATGCTGAAGCTGTGCCCACAGACACTCCTTCCCTCAAGTGCTCTGTCTCAGGGAGACGGGAGTTTTATCTATAAGCTGTTTTATTTATAAGCCTATGACTGGGGTGCCTACCTTTCTTTCAGAGAAGCCCTGCCCAGAGAGGAGGAATCTAGAGAGGCACTCTGGATACAGTGGCTTTGCCAAATTGTTGTGGGCTTTGCCCAGTTTGAACTTCATGGTGGCTTTCTTTACACTGTGAGGGGAAA
>CAUYLG010053469.1:0-16197 GCA_963573385.1 Cacajao melanocephalus | reverse complement strand
CCAGTTTCCTTAACACCAGTTATTTAAGAGACTACTCTTTGCTCATTGTGTCTTCTTGGTAGCTTTGTTGAAAATTAGCTTACCATGTATGCTTGAGTTTATTTCTGGGCTCTCTATTCTGTTTCATTGGTCTATGTGTCTGTTTTTGTGCCAGTGCCATGCTGTTTTAATTAATATAGCTTTGTAATACAATTTGAAATCAGAAAGTGTAACGTCTCAAACTTTGTTTTTCTCAATAGTGTTTTGGCTACTTTTTTCCAGATTCTTTTGGGTCTTCTGTAGTTCCATACAAATTTTAGGAAATTTTTTTTCTATTTCTGTGAAAAAATGCAATTGAAATTTTGATAGGATTGCAGTGAAAATGTATATTAACTTGGGAAGTATGAACATTTTAACCACATTAATTCTTCCAATCTATGAACATGGGAGATCTTTCCATTTATTTGTGTCTTAACCAGTTTCTTTCATCAATGTTTTAAACTTTTCAGTATGAGGATTTCTCACTTCCTTGGTTAAATTTATTCCCAAGTAATTTATTCTTTTCGATGATATCACAAATGGAATTGTTTTCTTGACTTCTTTTTCAGATAGATGGTTATTGGTGTTAAAAAAAGATTTTTAAAAAATATTAGTTAAAAAAATAGATTTTAGATTTTTTAAAAATTCTTTTTCATTGGCTGCTCCTTGCATCTTAGCTCCAGCCTTCCCACCCCACAGAGGGAATTTACCAAGTCATAGGACTAACAAAAGGCAGCATCAGGTTTGGACCCCCTCCTTGTACCTCCTGCTTCAGTCAGTGTTCTTGCCACCATGTGTTATGATCCCTGCAGTGTGGAAGCCAGAAGATGCTGTAACTCCTTTCCTGCCCCAGTCTTTACATTCTGGTGAGCCTTGGGATCTGGGAAAAGCATCACTTATTTTCACAAAATATTTTTGAGCTTGTGCTCCAGACATAGCTATTTTAAAACTGTTTCTTTATCTTTAAAATGCGGAAATAATTCCTGCCACACAGAATTTTAAGAATAAAACAAGATAATATATGTGGAAGTATCCTGTAAGCTCCAAATAACCAATTTCTGACATTTTAATCATTATAAGATATTCAGAAACCCAATAGGATGGAGAGTATGAATAAGAGCCTTAGAAGTGGGTGAACAATAAATTCACAGGGAGCTCTGTGAAAGGAAGTATAAGTAGAACCCACACAGGAGAAAAGGCAAATGTTAGTTTTCCTTCCCTCATTTTAGGGCATAGGTAGAGAAGAGGTCATGGAGCTGGGGACTTGAGCCAAGTCTGGAAGGCTGAGTAGAACTTACAGAGGCAGAGAGGAGGAAAGGAGACATTCCTGGGTATGGAATAGCATGAGCACCACATCGAGACTGCCAGGAGCAGAGTGTGTTTGGGGAAAGCTCGGGGCACAGACTGGCAGGGGCAGATAGGTGCACTTGGAGAACAAGAGATCAGTAAGGAAAAATACATTGGGGACCGACTATGGAAGGCTCTGTGTATCAGGTAAGGCATTTAGTCCATAAGTGATTGGTAACAGAGAGCCCTTAAAGTTTGGGGGTACAAGAGTGACACTAACAAAGTGATGTTTGAGCAATCTGGAAGCAGAGCTTAAGATGGAATTGAAAGAGAGATTATGTTTTAGGAGCTCAGTTGTACCATCTAGGAGTGAAGCAATGAAGGTTCAGATGACCTCAGCTGATCAAATTGGAATGAAAAGGGAAGTAAGAAGAGACAGGACAAAGAAGGAATAGGAGGACTTAGCAAATGGCTCAATTTGGTAGCCAAGGAGAGCCAGGAAGAATGAGAGGGAGCTAAAGCCAAAACGATTAAAGATTTAAAATCTGAATAAGTGAATAATGATGTCATTTATAGAAACAGAGAAACCACTAGGTGGCACTGATTTTGGAAGTCAAGTAATAAAATCCCAAACTAGGCATTTTGAGTTTTAATTTACTGTTGGAAGATCCAAGTGGAAGGATCCCCTAGGCAATTGGAGGAGTGCTAGGAGGAAGATCAACCCTGAAACTAGAGAGTTGGGCAGCTTTACCGTGAAAGGCAATGATGTGAGAGTCTGAATACCCTCCCCCAACCCCTCCAGAATCTAGCCTGGAAGGTGCGCCCCTATGAGGGGTCTAGTAGGGAAGAGGCAGCCTTTCAGGTGCTCATTCAGGCTTCCAGCCAAAGGGATTTGTGTGAACAAGCATCTGCCCCAAATATCAAGGTTGCTGGGTGGGGGTGGGGAGGTGAAGAGTGATCTTAACTTGGGACAGAAGAAGGAGGAAACATCAAAATTAATTGAAGTAGGGGCTTTTAAAACAGTACATATGCCCTCAAGATTTGAATATGCCCTTCTGTCTATGGAGAATACTTCCATGGTGAGCTACTGTTTCTGAACCAAGAGGGTGTGTCTGTCCAGTGTTTGGGGGCAGGATAAGATTGGCAACTGCTGGAGGCCTAAAGTCTGAACAGTGAGTATTGGGAAGGGAAAAAGAAGAGAATCAAAGGACTTGGAGAGGGAACTATTTAGAGAAGGTCTTGGGGACATAGAAGAAAACCCAGAATGGTATGGAGGGAAGGGGAAATTTCACAAAAGATGATGTGGCTAAAAGTGTTGATGTTGCAAAGAAGATAAGAATGAGGCTCTGTCTTGATGTTAAAAAAAAAAAAGAAAACATTTGGATTGTCTGCCCCACTGTGGTTATGCAATCACTTAAAAAATTCACTTTTTGGGGGAATGAGAAGCATTATAAATAATTTATTTTAAGAATTGGTTGTGCAGGAGTCAGTCTTAAAGAAGGTTAATGCATTTGACTGAAAAGTGGTGAATTTACTGACAATGTGTAGCTGTGTCCTCAATGAACAGAAAAAAGAATCAATGGGACAAAAATGGACTATTTTCCATTCCTTGATTCTGTTGCCCTTCAGAGCTGCATCTGCTCACTCAGTCCCTTTTTACATGTTTTGGGCTTCTCATGGGGAGTCCTGCCAACTCTGAGGGAACTTCTGAGACACCAATGGCCAGGGCATCTCCCCAGAGAAGGCTCTAACCAGTCCCCTGGGTAAATGGATACATTGCCTACAGGCTGCCTGTCTACGTTTCTGAGGAGAAAGAGGTACCACCAATGGACCACTGGCTCCAGTGCCATCCCTGACCTTGCTGCTCGTCTGCCCTGTCTCATCGTCTGTCCCTAAAGCCCAATCTCCCATCACCCCTGGCTGTGCATGTTTCCTCTTCCAGGTGCATTGAAGCCCTAGGCAACTACAGGTCTCTGCTCCTTGCTTTCAACTGGGTCCTCTCTGCAATATTTGACACTCCTTTCCTCTCTTGTAAGCTGATTCCCTCACACATGACTCTCAGTGGCTGTTTTAATACTTTTTCCTTTTTCTTAAGCCCCAGTTCTATTATGTTTCTGGGGTCTTGGCCTCCCATTTTCCTGAGAAGATTAGGACTGTGTCGTGACCGTATTTACCTACCTTCCTCTTCATCTACACAACTCCTCTCCACGTTTCAGAGGACAAGAGAACTCTGGCATAGTAATTGCAAAAATGCCCTCGAGTCTTTTTTTTCCTCTCACAATGTGACTTTGTGGCTTCTCCAATTGCAAGGTAGCCTCTCTCCTACTCCCCTTGAATCTGGAGTGGCCTTTTGACTTGCTTAGAACAGGAACATGAGCAGAGGTGATGGTGTACCTGTTCCGAGCCCGAGCCTTGAGAGCTCTTACAGGCATTTGCTCTTTCTCAGAGCCCCTTCATAGCATGAGAACAAGCCCAGGCTAGCCTGCTGGAAGATGGGAGACAGCAGAGAGGAGAGCTGAGGGCCCCAGCAGGGCCATCTCAGGCCAGCCAAACCCCCAGCCAACTCAGCAGCTGGCCACAGATACATGAAGAAATCTAGATGACCTTAGTCAAGCCTGGTCCAAAACACAGAACTGCTCAATTTACATATATACTCATAGTAAAAAATTAAAGGTACTCGTTGTGGGCAATTTTATGTGTCAGCTTGGCTAGGCTACAGTTCTCAAGTATTTGATATTCCCATCTGGATGTTGCTGTGAAAGTATTTTTAATTAACATTTAAATTATTAGACAGAGTAAAGTAGATCCATCATGTGGGTGAGCCTCATCCAATCAGTTGAAGGCCTTCAGGAGAAGACTGACTTTAGGCTGGGTACAGTGGCTTATGCCTGTAATTCCAGCACTTTGGGAGGCTGAGGCAGGAGGATCACTTGAGCCCAGGAGTTCAAGACTAGGCCTGGGCAATATAGTGAGACCTTGTCTCCACAAAAAATAAAAGAATTAGCTGAGCATGGTGATACATGCCTGTAGTTCCATCTGCTCGGGAGGCTGAAGTGGAAGGATTGCTTGAGCCCAGGAGTTCAAGACCAGCCTGGTCAATACAGTAAGACCTCACCTCTACAAAAAAATTTAAAAATTAGCTGAGCATGGTGGTATGTACCAGTAGTTCTACTTAAGGGGCCGAGGTGGAAGGATTACTTGAGTCCAGAAAGTTGAGGCTGCAGTGAGCTGAGATCACAACCATTGCACTATAGCCTGGGCAACAGAGGGAGACCTTGTCTCAAATAATAATAATAATTTAAAAAATAAAAGAAAGAAAAAGACTGACTTTCCTAAGGGAGAGGGATTCTGCCTGCAGCTTGCCTTCAGACTCAGACATCAACACCAACTCCTCACTGGGTCTCCAGCCTGCTGTCTTACTGAGCAGATTTTGGACTTGCCAGCTTCCACGATTGCATGAGCCAATTTCTTAAAATAAATCTCTCTCTCTTTCTCCAAACACATACACACTCTGCTGGTTCTGTTTCTCTGGATAACCTTGACTAATATAGTAATGTTTTAAACCATTGAGTTTTGGGGTGATTTGTCATGCAGTAACAGATAACTCATACAGAGACTTTTTCTTTCTGGGGCTAATTTGTCTTTAGTCAACTTCTCTGTCTGTAAAAGCCTTTCCCCCACTGGCTGCCTCCTCTGCACATGCCTCTAGGAGAGATGATCCCACCCTTTTACAATTTTGCATTCTTTCATTTCTTCTTGTTATTACTGAATGTGGTGAAGTAGTGGGGGTTTCTTCTGCCAGATTCTCTCCCTGACATCTATCAGATCGAGCGTTCTCTTGAAGTTGTTTCTCAAAAAGGCTCCCAAGGGCCGTTGATCAGGCTACTTTCTCCCCATAGGATCTACCAAGATCTCTTTTGGAGTCAGGGTTTGAGGACCTCTCTGTAGCTGTTGACACTGTGACCCTCACGTGGCCCCACAGCACTGCCTTCTCCTCTCTCTCATCCTTTTTCCCTAGCTGTGCCTTGTTCTCTGATCCCGCCATTCCCTCCACTTCTGTAATTGCAGACATCTCTAATTTTCCATCACATACTTCCTCCTGCAATTTAATTTACTTTAGGCAAATGACTCACAAACACAGTCTTAAGCCCTGGCCTTAAATCCCATCCTCTAATTTTGATGACCTAATTAGACACTTCCCCTTGGCCATCTGTCTGTCACCTCAGACTCAGCAGAAGATGATCTCATCTTCTCCTTTAAAACTACGCCATCTTTGTGATTTCTACCACTTTCATATTTTATCTAGCAGCCAACTTAACATCTTTGCTTTGTTTCCTCCTCTAGGCCTTGTGTCTCAACCTTGTTGAGGGAACCTCATACAGTCCTATTTTTCCACCATCAGCACAGCCGCCTGTCTCATTCAGGTGTTCATGACTTCTTGTCTTACAATCACAGGTGCCAGCCAACCTCTCCCTACATTCAGTCGTTTCACCAGCAACTCACCCTGACCTCTGCCCACATTATCCTCCTGGAACATCTCTTTTATCATTTCAGCACTCTAATAGCTTCTATTTGTTCTTCTCCACCTGATTTCCCAAGGACAGCACCTTGGAGAGCTATTTAGAGGTAGGCTATTGGGGTCCACCTACCTGGGGGTACAAGAAGATATCAGCTGCTCCAGCCCCTCCTTTATTCAGGGTCAAGTACTAAAGCTTTCTTCCTATTGAGCTATCCCCGGAAGCAGTATCCACTGAGTGCCTCCGTGGTGGTCTCTGAGCTACAGACCCTGCCCCTTCCTGATGTCCTCCTCTGATAATGAGGCTTCAACCCAGGGGCCCCCATATACCCCACTTTATCTGGACCTTTGCCTAATGCCTGCCTCTCTGTCTCTAATCTGCCTGACCGGTATCCCAGCCCTTGGGATCTAGATCAGATTTCCTCCAGCTGCTACTGCATGTCCCGTGGAACTGCAGTGCCTATATCACAGCTTCCCTGCTTTCCCAGCATATGTGAGTTCTTTAACTGCCTGCCTCTGAAGACTGGGCTCATTTCATGGATGGTCACACTGTCCCATGGCATCAGCTGCATCTCTTCTGTCTCATGTTGACCCAGATTGGAAACTCACCTATTTTCTTTGATTCGTGATCTTTGAGCGTAAAGCTGATGTTGATATTGATTTGGAATGGGGATGGGGAGGGGGCCGTTTACATTGCAACAATCCTACAACTTCAAACTCAACATTAGATATTTCTGTTCTGAAAAGCTCATTGACTACCTGCCCCTGAGGCTACCTCAGAGGTTCCTTTGCCTCTATGTTGTGTTCATGTCTCCCCTCACTCTAGGACAGGCCCCTGGACCTTGACCTCTTCCTGCTCTATTTGGACAAAGCCAGATAGAAGGTGCTAGGGAAGGAGGCCCCCCCACCTTAGTTTATCCATATCCGTCAGATGCTCAGCAGAACTGAGGGCGTTTATTTAATCAGACACATCCTCCTTAGAAAACTGTGGCATGTAAATATCCCTCCATTGCCCACCTCACTATACAGAAGCTCTTTCCTAGGTCTGGGATATCTTCTGCTTGTTCCAGCCTCTTCTCTTCTCCCCTCACTCTTGATCCCTCCAGCCCAGCTGCCACTATGGCTCTGAGAGTTCTGTCGTGCTGGGATTCCCTGCTGCTGCCCACCGTAGGAACACTGTAGACGTTCAAAATTGTGTACACCTGCAACTTGGCTTCCTCAACCTGTCCCTGCTCTTGGGCCCTGTACCTTTCTGAAGCGAGCTTGCTGAGACAGGGACATGCATCCCTAGGTGCAGTTCCCCCAGAATCATGTATTGCGGGCTGGTAGCAGCTTGGCTCTTTGCCTCTGGCACCTAACAGTGGCAGTGGGCTCAGGACGTTTCTCACCTCTGTGTCCTTGAAAGTGATTTTCCCTAAAAGATACAGTGACCAGGGCCCTCTGTGGGTCCTGGGAACCTAGTGGACTGACTTCTTTCAGAGGGTTCTCATGATATAAGGCTACGTGTTTGTCTTGGATTCAAAACAGTCATTTACTTGGATGAGTTCATTCAGAAGAACAACATCACCTTTTTGAAGGCAAGCAGTAATTTAACCATTCTTTGAGGATATTATAATGGTGGCAGAGTATGAGCCAATGGGGTCTGCAGTATTTTCCCTGTCTAAAGTGACCGCAGATCCTTGGCCATAAAATGAACATTTCCAGGCAGCTTAAACTTAAGAAACTAGTGGTGACTTTGCAAAGTGGAGGTTCAGCAAACTGCAAAAACCAGAGAAAAAGCTGCAAGTCTAACCTACAAGCTGCAGGCAGACAGTGGCCTTAGCATGTAGCCGGGAGCCAGTGAGGGGGACTCTGAACCCCTCCTTCCTCTTCCTTAGCTCACCAGTGCTGGTGGGGACCCCAAACAGATCAAATGTCATCACACACAGCCATGCTGTCCACACCATGAAGTGGATGCAGGTCTTTCCTCTACCAGACCCTCATGTATAGCTCTATATTTCGTGCCTTGTCTTACCTTTTGGAGTCCTGGATGCTTTTCATGGAACTAAGGAAAGATTGCCAGTGGGCTGGGAAGAGGCACCCACTGGAATTTTTTTTTGTCTCTTCAAAGACAGCCCCTTGGACAAGGAAGTAATGAGAAGTGGTTTCTGAAATCAGGGACCTTACTACCTAGTTGAGATGGTGAGACTAACACAGCTGACACGTCCCTCTCTTTGAGTTGTTCATTCAATAAAATAACAGCACCAGGCACTTGGGCACACCAAGTTAAATGGGAAATGGACTCTGCCCTCAGGAGTTCAGATATAAATGGAGGGCACAGGTGCGTAAGGAGACCTTTACCATATAATGTGGTAATGTGGTAATGTGGTAAGTGTGATGAATGTATCAACTGTGCCTGGGTTGAAGTTTGTAGGCAGATGTCATAGAACCAGTGAACTTTAGTTTAATTTTTAAGGATAAAATGAGTTTTGCTAGCAGAGAAGATGGTTCTGTCAGGAAAAATAACGTGCAAAATTGTGGAAGCACGTTGACTAGTGGTAGTTTCTGATGACAGGTGGAGAAAACAAGACTGGAAAGTACCATGCACAGCACTCGCACTTAGCACGGGCAAAGAGAAAGGTCTTTGTGAAAAGGAAGCAAGTCAGCTTTGTGTTTTAGAAACAAAACTGAGAAGAAGGTAGAGAGCATTTGTTGGTGGGGTGGGGTGAGATTGAAGTTAGAGATCATGACAGGCTACTACAATCATCTAAGCAAGAGGTGATGAAGGAGACAAGGGGAAAAATGAGAAAGACATCCATGAAATTGTGCCCACGAGACTTGTCAAATCCCTGGATGTTTTGGTGAGAGAGAGGCAGAGGTCTGGCATTCCAGCGTGGATGACTGGCTGGCCTGAGCAAAGGCTTGGAGGGCAGGGAGAATATGCATTGGGGCATTGGGAGCGTGTCAGGAATAGACAAGGGCCTTGCATATGGCTAGAGCACATGGTGGGAGGGGGAAGTGGCTGGAAGCGAGGCTGGAGAGAGAATTGGGAGGCTCATCTTGGAGGGTTTCACGTGCTCAACTAAGAAACGTGGCATTCATTCTGCAGGCTCTCAAGTGCCACTGAAGGGATTTAAGGAGGAGAAAAATGTGAATGGATTTGTGTTTCTGAATTATCACTGAATTTATAGGGGACAGTGGATAGGACTGCCCCAGTCAGGAGTACCGTTTGAAGAAGAAAGCAGAGACTGGATCTGGTGAAATAGCCTCATCTAAGGTGTAAGATGGGAGGCTTAGGAGAGAGAAATGATGAAAAATGATTGAAATACTAAAGATGATGGTTCTGAAAAGGAGAGAGGAATATGGACTGCAGTGGACAGCCAAGACCCTGTGAGTAGACAGGAATTGCAGCATAGGAAGATGTATGTGAAATAGCCATACTAGAAGTGGGGAGAGGGCTGGGATATGGTAATTTAGTCTCAGTAATTTGTAAACTTAGTAATTTGGTCTATTTTTCTGTGAAAGAGAATACGTAACACCTTAAAATCAGCCATGTGGGTTGGCTGCCTTGCCCGTGAGATGATGGGAGTGGCTTAGCCACAGTGGCAACCTGTGGGGCACTGGCTGGGAAGAACTTTGAATCTTCCCCCACAGGCTTGTGTGGCTCTTTTGCAGTGGTCCTTCCCAGCCAGCAGCTCCAGCACAGACAGAATTGCTGGCTGACTTCTCTTCCTGGGAGGACTTTGGACTATTGCAAAAAAGACCAATGGTGAGACCCAGGAAATTCAAGCTTCCATTAAACAGAGAGATGAGACACAGGGCACTGGGGACTATGGAAAGGGCTGGGCCCCTTTCCTCCAGGCTCATGCTGCTCCTGGGCTCTGTGTGCCCTGGCCTTATTTGCCCCTGTTGTCTTTGTGGTCTGACTCCCAGTTGGCCAGTGGTTTACTGCAGTTTCCCCAGCTTCACTGAGCAGCAGACAATGATGTCATGGGCATTGCTTATTTTTAATGGTTCCTTAAAATTCTAGTCCCATCCCAGCACTTGCACAGCTATTTCTGCTGAGTGCTTAATCAGTAGGTCCAAAATGTGAGCTGGGGCCATGCACAAAGGAGCCATCCCACCCGCTGGCTTTTATGTGGGATGTGGCTGTCTGTGTGTCCCATGCCAGCCCAGCCTGGTACCTGCCTTTCTGTACCTTGATAGCAATTCAACATGGCAAATGTGCATCAAGAACCCGCTATGTGCCATAGGCTGGTGCTAAAAATGTGTACCCTTTGTCTGTCTTTTAAGAAATTAGAGCCAGGGCTGGAATGAAGCACAGCTGTTAGAAAAACTGACTGTCAGGCTCTGTCTCTCAGATTGCCACTGACGGCAATGCTCACAGAGCGTGGTTTTATGCCTAGGCATGGCTTTCAGCTGAATAAAAAAATGTGTGCTGATGTACACACACACAATGCACACAACACATATTACACCCTTTTTTTTTTTTTTTTTTTTTTTACCTTAAGGTAGTGAATAGAACTGGAAAGAAAATCCTATTACTCTGTCAATAAGGAAGGGAGCCTCTACTGATATGATGTGAAACTGGTTTATCCTTTGAGCTGACCGTCACCTAGGAAAGCAGGTGCTTTGGCTTTTGGAGACAGAAAGATCAAGGTTCATATCCCAGCTTTACCAATTACCAGCTGTGGGACATGGGGAGAGTTATGTAATCCTGTCAAGCCAATGTTCACCAAGGGATGACCTCTGTGATAAGCCCTCTACACGAGTCACTGCATTTAATCTCCACAACAACCAGTCAGGTAGATGCTACATTACTGGCTTCACTGGGTAGTGATGGGGTTCAAGGTGGTATTGCTCAGAGCACCAACACAACACCTGGAAACCTACTCTAAACACTAGCTAGGATAGGACACAGGACAGGTGAACTTTGGTAGGAGATAGAGGATGAGCTACAGGAGTGCTGAAGCCAGAGCCTGGGGTAGGGGGATCAGCTCCAACTCGGGGAATGAGGCAGGACAAGGAGGTTGTGCTCAAAGGTCCTGTGAGGAGGCACTGGAAGTAAATTCTGCCTACTTCGTACATCTTTCCAGCTTTTCGCTTTGCAGGATGGTGGCCTGATAATGACAGGAACAGATCAGCAGTCAACGTCCACAGGTGCTTTGCCTCTGCAGCGTGAAGCAGTGGTTGAGAGCAGAGATGTGGGGCCCGACTGCCTGGGTTTGGATCCCAGCTCTACCACTGACTGGATGAATTTGGGCAGGTTTCTTAACCTCTTTGTGCGGTGGTTTCTTCATCAGTGAAATGGGGCTAATAATATTCCAGCCTTATAGACTCATGATATGGTTTCCATGAAACAAAATATATAAAGCTTTTAGCACAGAGCTGGGCACAGAGTGAGTACTGTTGTAAATATTTGTCAAAATATCTGAACTCAAGGGAGCGTGGCATTATTTATTGGAACTCTTTCTGTCTGAGCCAGTGTCGTTGCCTATCCTTGTTTTAGGCTGCATGGAGACACAAATTAACTTAAAGTGCTTTCCTCAACTACTTAACAGTTTTCTTGGGGGCAATTAGATTCAGGAAACTATTGAAGAGAAACAAGAATGTCATTCAGCATCTAAGGCAATCCCCCCAGTGACGTTTTCAAGGGCTTTCCAGCTCTATAAGCCCATTCCTGCTGGCATCTCCCAGAGAAGAAAGTTCAACAGGGTCCACTTACAGTTCCAATTGAAGAAATCTTGGGGTTAGCCTCCAACCAAAATCACCCGACCCAAATCTTCTCTTCAAGATTTCCAAATGGAGATTTTCTTCTTCCCTATTGTTTTGATATCAACTTTTGCCAGTGGCTGTATAAACATATTTCTGTTCTAAAACACTTCCAAAAAAATACCCTCCATTCCCCTCTTGACTTGCTTTCTTATTAGGACCACAGAGCAGGACTATCCTGTGCTTGTAGTCTGTTAAAATCCTCCTGGTGCATCTGGTTGTTTACTTCACTTTCTCTTTTCCTGGGAACTAAAAGAAACAAGGGTTTGACAGCCTTGGGCATTTGCACTTCTTTCTTTCTTGCCTCTTATTCCTCACTGCCCAGGGAGCTTACTTCTCATCAGGTTTATTTCTCATCAATTATTTAAGCACTTGTTGAGCATCTATCATGTACCAGGTATTGTGCTAAATATAGGAACACGGAGATGAATATGACAGTTTTTACGCTTTCATGGGGAGGCAGAGAAGATGACAGATACAGAAGAGGATGGCAGGTCCTATCGTGGGGTGCTATGAGAAAGCATGTGCAGAGAGGGACACGTCAATGAGACCAAGGGTTTAATGAAGGCTTCCTGGAAGAACTGATGCTTGTGTTCTATTTTTAAAGGACAAGTAGCAGTTCAATAGCTGAGGAAAGAACTACTAGCAGCAGTGATTGCAAATAGGAAAGCCTGACAAAAGTATAGCATGGATGAAGCCAAGAGTGTGTCAATAGAGGAAAAGAGGCTGAGGCTGGAGAGATGGACCAAGACCAGATCACAAAGTGGGAGACCTCCTGTACCAAGAGAAGCTGTAAACTTTTTATCTGCAAAGTCATGGGGAGACATTGTAAGACTTAAAGCCTGACGTGAATGTGTTCTATCATGACATATTTTCAGAGTGTTGCTGTGGTTATCCAAATGCTTGGGAGTCTTAATTTTGGTGACCACTACCAACATTGTCCCTCCAAGAGGATCCTCAGATTCTCACACTAATAGACCCTGGCCCAGCTGTCATGGCAGCCCTATAGATGACTGAACACATCCAAGTTTGCAGTAGATATATCTTGGTCCTCACTCTGGGAACCTCAACCTGCAATGAGACAAGCCGAGTATCTGCCTGGGACACACAAGATATCATCTCCAGCATCATTGTCACCATCATTAAAGTCATCATGAAAAATTGCTAACATTAACAGAGCACTCATATACGCTGTGCACTGTTCTGAAGGCATCACATGTGTCTCTTGTTTAGTCTTCACCAAATCCAGGAGGTAATCTTACTGCTCCCAATTGCCAGTGAGGAAATAAAAAAATCCATGCAGTTGCACACATATGGTTGCTTCCTCACCCACGTACCTTGTCTTTCGCATTTGTGCAGGTCCTAGTCTACAACAATAGTGGTTCCAAAACAGCAGCATTGCTTTCATTCCAGTTCTCATCACTGGAGACAGAGAAGGAGGCAGCAGAAGTCAAACCAAACTTAAAGATATCTCAGGTTCTTCAATGTCTTTCTTAGTTACTGGAAGAACACCCACTGGAGAAGGAAGGAATGCCAGCTGTTACTACTGTTTGTTACAAGCCTACTCATAATAACTCTGCTTATCCCCATTTGCAGAGAAAGACACCAACACTCTATAGGATTACAGTGGTGGATCCAGGTACATGGGTGAGGAAGGTAGTCAGGACCCAGGTACACGGGTGAGGAAGCAGGATTCAGTTGAGCTCTGTCTAAAACCAGCCAGACCCTTGATCAGTGCACGGTACTTCCACCCAAAGGGGTCTGCTTGGGACACGCAGCGCTGAAGAGAGCAGGGAGTTGCTCATGGGAGCATCATTTGTAGTGGTCTCTCTGGTGGTAACTGCCCTTTCCTTGCTCATGGCCTACTCCTCCCAGGAGTACCTTTGAAGGTTCAACCGCAGTTTTACAGATGAGCCATTCCTTTGTGCACTGCTGTCAGTAGGACGTGAGGAAGAAAGGAACTTCTGTTCAGGGAGTGGGCTATGCACATGAGTGGACCCAGCAGCCTCCTGGTGTTGGGGCTCTGTGGAGTGGTGGATGTCAGCTGCCTGCTGCCTGCTGCTCTCTCGACTGCCTTCTCTAGAGCACTGAGGTTGTCATCCTTTCTTTCCTCTGCTGTGCATAGTTAGGCACTGTTTTTTCTTATCTCAGAAAATAATCTTAGGACCCTTCCCTCCTCCTCTTCCATTTTTTTTCCTGAATACGTATTCCTAGGCACTCTCACAATTATTAGATGATATGGTTGTTATTTATAGGTGGGACAACTGAGAGGTTACCTCTGTCTGCAAAGTTAGGTAGTGGCAGAGCTGGATGCAGGCTCAGTGGCTTGGTGCCTTTGATGGAAGAGAGTACAGACCAGGAATTAGAGTGGGAGACCAAGGAAATACTCACTGCTTCCGCATTTCTATGTTTTCTGGGTCACCTTTCTTCCTGCCTTCCTTGCCTTGGGAAAATTACCCTTTTGTTTCTTTCTGAGAACTTACTACATTGTCTCAGTAAACTCTGCTCCTGGGAATGTACAAACCAGCCCTTTCTCCTCTATCTTATCTTAGGTGCAGCAGTCAGAAGGCACGAAATATTTTCAGTGGGTTTATCCATGTTATTGTGCTCTAGCTCAGCACCCATCCTCTGGATAAGATGTAAAATTAATCCTAGCTGTAGTTCTGTGTTAAGATTTTCCCCAGATGCTATTCTCAAGGGCAAACGGGCATTCTGAACATTAGAACAATATTACTAGGTGCCCCCTATGTTGCAGGAGCTGGGCTGGGAGTTGGGGATACAGAAATGAAGATACGCTTTCCTCCCTCAAGGAATTTATAGGCAGACACACAAACAGCTCATTTCCATTAACTGTGGCCAAGGCCTCTTCTTAGAGATACTGTATCAGATGGTTGTGGGCTGGGGTGGGGCTGTGGAGGGTAGCTGTGGACTCTGAATTTTTAACAGTCACTCTGGGTGATCTTTATGCTCACAGAAGTTTGAGAAGCACTGCTCAAATAACTAAGAAGGAATTATCACTCAATTCTAATTATTATTATTTTTAGTTTTTAAAAAAAATACTTTAAGTTCTGGTTTACATGTGTAGAATGTGTGGGTTCGTTACAGAGGTATACATGTGCCATGGTAGTTTGCTGCACCCATCAACCCATCATCTACATTTACTTCTTCTAATGCTATCCCTTCTCTAGCCTCCCCACCCCCAACAGGCTCTGGTGTGTGATGTTCCCCTCCCTATGTCCATGTGTTCTCATTGTTTATCTCTCACTTATGAGTGAGAACATGCACTGTTTGGTTTTCTGTTCCTGTGTTAGTTTGCTGAGAATGATAGTTTCCAGTTTCATCCATGTCCCTGCAAAGGACATGAACTCATCCTTTTGTATGGCTGCATAGTATTCCATGGTGTATATGTGCCACATTTTCTTTATCCAGTCTGTCATTAATGGGCATTTGGGTTAGTTCCAAGTCTTTGCTATTGTGAACAGTGCTGCAATAAACATATGTGTGCATGTGTCTTTATAGTAGAAAGATGTATAATTTGGGGGGTATATACCCAGTAATGGGATTGCTGGGTCAAATGGTATTTCTGGTTCTAGATCCTTGAGAAATCACCACACTGTCTTCCACAATGGTTGAACTGATTTACGCTCCCACCAACAGTTTAAAAGTGTTCCAGTTTCTCCACATCCTCTCCAGCATCTGTTGTTTCCTGACTTTTTAATGATGAACGTTCGAACTGGCATGAGATGGCAGTTCATTGTGGTTTTGATTTGCATTTCTCTAATGACCAGTGATGATGAGCTTTTTCTCATGTTTCTTGGCCACATAAATGTCTTCTTTTGAGAAATGTGTGTTCATATCATTTGCCCACTTTTTGATGGGGTTGTTTGTCTGTTTGTTTTTCTTGTAAATTTGTTCAAGTTCTTTGTAGATTCTAGGTATTAGCCCTTTGTCAGATGGATAGGTTGCAACATTTTTCTCCCATTCTATAGGTTGCTTGTTCACTCTGATGATAGTTTCTTTTGCTGTGCAGAAGCCGTTTAGTTTAAGTAGATGCCGTTTGTCAATTTTGGCTTTTTTGCCATTGCTTTTGGCGTTTTAGTCATGATGTCTTTGGCTATGCCTATGTCCTGAATGGTATTGTCTAGGTTTTCTTCTAAGATTTTTATGGCTTTAGGTCTTATGTTTAAGTCTTTAATCCATCTTGAGTTAATTTTTGTGTAATTTGTAAGGAAGGGGTCCAGCTTCACTTTTCTACATATGACTAGCCAGTTTTCCCAAGACCATGTATTAAATAGGGAATCCTTTCCCCATTGCTTGTTTTTGTCAGATTTGTCAAAGATCAGATGGTTGTAGATGTGTGGCGTTATTTCTGATGTCTCTGTTCTGTTCCATTGGTCTATGTATCTGTTTTGGTACCAGTACCATGCAGTTTTGGTTGCTGTAGCCTTGTATTATAGTTTGAAGTCAGGTACCACGATGCCTTTAGCTTTGTTTTTTGTTTTTTGTTGTTTTTTTTTTTTTTTTTTTTTTTTTTTTTTTTTTTTTTTTTTTTTTTTTTAATTATAATTTTTAAAAAAGGAAATTTTTTTGTACAAAATAAATAAAAAATAAGATTAAAAAAAAAA